>JAEIFJ010002286.1:0-14439 GCA_018903435.1 Leucophenga varia | reverse complement strand
ATCTTACAACGTATTTCAATACGCCGTTGGAAAGAGAAAAACAAGCACCTTTCTAATTGTTTATTACATATCCGGAACCTATTCGTGTATTTTAAAGGCAAACGCAATTTTTTTTTTTTTTTTCCTATCAATTTTCGACTTTATCGATGATTCCAATTTTTTCATACAAATTTAAATAAAACAAGAAAAAAAGTTAACTTCGGTTGAACCGAAGCTTATATACTCGTTACACATCATTTGACGTGGATGATCTTCGTGTGCAGCATTTGTATTAAATTTAATCTTTAAACAGTAAACAAATTAAAAATATTCTAAAAAATTTAGAAATTCGCGGTCCGATTTGAACCAATTTTAAACTAATGATTTGGCATCGTATAAGAAGCATTTGTACCATTCGTCCGTCCGTCTGTTGTTGGTTTGTTGCTAGACGATTTATTCGCTCAGTTTTAAAGAGATTCCGCTGAAATTTTAAACTTATGCTTTCTAGGTCCTGTGTACTTTTATGTTAAAATTAATGTTCCACGCCCACTTTTAGGTATAGCTCCCATACAAAAGTACAACATTTTGTCAAGTTCTTATAAGAAAAAAAATGTATTTATAAAGGAATGGCTTCAAATATGGTACAAATGCTATGGTACAAATTTTTAAAATGCTTGGTTCAAATCAAGCCTCGAATTTCTAAATTTTTAGGAATATTTTCAATTTGTTTACTAATTTAAGATAAAATTTAATACAAATGTTGCACACGAAGATCCATCCACGTCAAATGATGTGTATCAGATATATGTATAACCTTCGGTCCAAAAATTTTTCAAAAATTTAAATTTTTCATACAAATTTATATAAAATAAAATTTTGTGTTTTTTGATTACAAACTTTATTTCTTTTAATTTGTATCAAAAAATTGTAATTTTTAAAAAATTTGTTTAAAAAAACTTGAACTTCGTCAATTTATTTCGATTTGTCTGATTTAATATTCGTTTTACTTGTTATTGCGTAATTTTCAAAACTTATAACAATTACAATTTATTTACACCATAATTATTTACAAAGTTTTAGCCTAAGACTATGTGCTAGAGCTAACGTTAGTTATATTTAACAGACTAACAGACTATAAGTCTTTTTCTATAAGATACTATTTTACAAGTATATACATTTTGATTTTTAATTAGTTGGAAATTTAACAATATTATTGAGAAAGTGCTAAAAACTCACATTTAAACATTAATGGATTTTTATATATAATAAACTAAAATAACAAACTAACTTAAAGATAGACTACAAACCAACTTAATGATAAACTAAAACAAGGTAACATATTGTACAATACTATACTTTCCATTATAATATGTTACTTCACCTATGTTGTTAAACAGTCTATTTTCATTTATAAGTTTCATTAGATGTTTTACATCATACAACGTGTCGTCCAACGAGACTTCATATTAATAACACGGTGCGACAAAACAAATATTTTAAAAAATTTATTGGATGGGACTAAGGTAGGTTGTAGGTACAGTTTAATAAAATTGACATACTAGAATTTTCTTGCACATCGAGATTTTGAAATAACGGTAAAAACTGAATTTTCGAGGTTCATTGTGTTAAACAACTATATGGATTAAACTATACATCTTACATCGCATTTTAATACGTCACTTTTCCAATGGTGTATTATATTTCCGATCATCCTATCTTTGTGTATTTTAAAGGCAAACTAATTTAAGGTGCACGCATGTCATTAAAAATGCATTCTCTCCATTTTGACTCCTTCCCTCCAAATTTGGGTGCGGAAAGTGACGAGCAAAGGGGGTGAGGTTTCCACCAGGATATTGCAACAATTGAAAAGCGATATGAAGGGTGTAATAAACCAATACTCCCAATGATAAAACTTTAAATTTAATTACAAATGATCTTTATTCGTCCCGCCTTAAAGCGGTCACTTCAAATGTCAAATATAAAAAAACTAAAACTAACTTATAATAATGAGAGAGAAACAATAGTGAGAATGAGAGAGTGTTAAAGTTGACCCTGGGGCATTAGCATCTGAAAACGGGTTGACATCCCTTCTTTTCTTACGAGTTTGAGTTTTAATTCTTCCGTGGGATTTGTGCCGTTTCCTTCTGGTGTTGACTGCTCGGTTTGTGTTGCTGATCCGGGGGTTGTCTTGCGGCATTTGTTGAAACCGACTCCGTGTTGGTGACATTGGAAGATTCCATTTCACTAGGGACCTTTTAAGGTGACTTACATGTCTCATGAGCGTTTTGCCTCCTGACTACCTGTACCCCTTATATTCCTTCTTTTTTCAAAATTTGATATTCCGTGATGTCAAAGTTTGGTGTTAGCTTGTGGGGAAAAACTACATTCTGAGTACAACCTTGTCTCCTACGTCTATTTTTACTTCCTTGCTCCTCTTCTTTGTCAGCAATTTCTTTTTCCTTTGTTTACTTATACAGTCATTATCCCGTTCTGTTGAGGCCGTGAACTTCACTAAATCTTGTACCCAGGAATTTTGTCTGAATGACTCTATTAAACATTAACTCTGTTGAGCAGTGCCTGTGGTCCCATGAGGAGTGACATTATACATTATCGTAAAAGATCGGATTTCATCCTTTAATATTTTTATGTTGGTGAGCCATCTTCAACCGCTTGACTAAAGCCTTATTCATATTCTTGGACTTCACCGTTAGCTTGTGGCCAATAAGGAGGTGTTGTTATTTGTTGGATCCCAGATCAATTTTTGTCAGAAGTTCCTAAACTCAACACTTACATATTGTCGGCCATTATCAGTTCGTAACTCTTTTGGGTATCCCAGCCTACTAAAAATTTCACTAAACGAAAAGTAGATCCGATGTGATAGAGCGCAAAAATTTAAACCCTATGTACCTCGAGTAGTAATCTATTAAAAACTAAAATATATTCGTTGTTGGGTAGGGGCCCTAATAGATCTGTAGCAATTGAAATCCATGGGCCATTCGGAAACTCTGTTCTCTTCAGGGGAGGTTTGGGTATGCTTGGGATACTAAAATACAACTAAACAGTTCTTGCCATGTTTCTCGGTATCCCTGTCAATTTGGGGCCACCACTTTTTGACCTCAATCTTCGCTTCATAGCCGATTCACCTGGAGGTCCTTCATGTGCCAGTTCCAGCACTTTTAGTCTAAGTGTGGATGGAATGACTATGCGAACTCCTCTTAGCATAATTGTTCCAATAGTTGATAACTCATAACGGAATGGGTATAATTTATTTGAAAGTGCGGACTCCCAAGACCCTGTTGAAGGCACATCATTGCGTCAACTATTTCTTCATCCCGCGCACTGTTTTCGGCGATTTCAGATATACCCATCGATGTTGGTGTAGTATTTTCAATAATTCGCAATACGTTGTGCTCACCTTTCATATCGAAACAACTGGTTGGCATTCGCTCACACAACCGTGATAAACTGTCAGCTATATTTTCCTTTCCCTGATTTATAAATAACACGAAATTTATACGCCTGAAGACGCAGAAGCCATCTTTCAATGCGCGCCGGAGGTTTGATGTTGGCTTAAAAAATGGTTTTCTAGTGGCTTATGGTCAGTCACCAATTCAAACTCTAGTCCTATCAAATAAAAGAAGTATTTTTCTACTGCCCAGACCAACGCCAAACTCTCTTTCCTGTTTGGGAGTATCGCTTCTCTACTTCTGTTAGGCTGCGGCTAGCAAATGCAATTATACTTGGCTCGTCATCATCGTTAAACTGTAGCAATACTGCACCTACCGCTACCGGACTAGCATCCGCAATTAATCGCGTTCTATTTTTAGGGTTAAAATACGAGAGACTCGGAATCTTAGTTAAACGAGACTTCAGATTCTTCGAACGCATTTTTCTTCAGATGGTCCCCAGATAAACTTCCGGTCTTTTTTTAGCAGCTCACGTAAAGGCTCTGTTTGGTTCGCCAGGTCTGCAATGAATTTCCCGACATAGGTTACCAATCCTCCAAAAAACTACGTCGTCTCTTCCTTATTTTAGGTGACCGAAATAACATAATGGCTTCAATTTTTTCAGGGTCTACCCCAATGCCTTTATCCGTTAAGATGTGCTCCCAAGAATTTAATTCTGTTTGCCTTCCAAATGCACTTCTCATCGTTTAAAAGTACGTGTATTGTCTTTGAAAACATTTCGAACCTTTCAAGTGCTTTATCATGTTCCTCATTGCTACTTCAAAATAATAACATCGTCGATATAATTCATGACGTTATTGCACGATGCCAAAAGTTCCTCCATTCGTCGTTGGAAGATTTCCGGCGCTGCATTTATGCCGAACATTAATCGCTTATACCTAAATAAACCTCGAGGTGTAATGAAGGTTGTTATTTGTCTACTTGATTCGTCCAATTCTAATTGATGGTATGCGTCCTTAAGATCCAATCGTGAAAATATTTTGGCGTCTCTTAAGCAAAGTGATAGGAAAGATCCAAATGTAGGCAATGGGTAATTTTCTCGAAGAATCGCACGGTTGGCCTGTCTCATATCCAAACATAGTCTAATATCCCCATTTTCCTTGAACGCAACCACAATAGGAGAGATCCACGGGCTGGGACCCTCGATGGGTTCAATAATATCCAGATTGTAGGCTTCCTCTAACTTAGCATTGACTTTATCTTCAAGTGCGACAGGAATACGTCTCATTGGTTGTTTTACGGGATCAACATAGGGATCTATCGTTAGTTTTACACTAATACCTTTCCACTTGGGAAACGGCGCTACGATTTCAACGTTGTTAACTGGTAATCCAACTCGAAGAACATTTAATTTTGTTGCTGTCTCTCGCCCCAGTAATGACTGCCGTCCCTTTTCAATTACGAAAAAGGTTGCAATTAGTTCGGGGTTCTGCTTGATCGCTATCGGCGCCTCGAAAACACAAATAACATTTAGAATTTCATCCGAAGCGTATCCTCTAAATTGATTTTGTGAATTTCCGCGAACATTGAAAACTGCTGCATTCTTTGATTTAAGACTTAACCAATCGTCTTTAGAAATTAGATTAAAACGGGATCCCGAATCGATTATCAAAGAAACATTTTCACCTCCAATGGCATTGTATCCGTTCTTCATATTCCTCGTCACTGTCTATCTTGAAACAATTTTGCTGGTTTTTATCTTCAATTCTATTCACAAATTTACGCTTGGAATTCTCCAAATCTTTCCCATCGGTCGATTGAGGGTAAGGACGTTTCAGGTTTGTTCGGCATTTGCGGGCAAAATGACCTAGTCGGGAGCATCGATTACATTTATTTTGTCTTGCCGGGCACATCGGATTGTCTTCTTTGTGACCTGATCGCCCACACCGCCCACAATCGAATTGATTGGTTTTTCGCGATTTCCAACCGGTGATTTTTATTTATGGTTTCGGCACCGGCTTCAACTGCATGAGTTTCGATTGCTTGTTTATTTCTTCGTCCACCTGGCACGCCTCAATAATTTCCCGCTTAGGGTTTGTTCCTTTTCTAACAATTTCTTTTTTTAGTTCTGTACTCGCCCAAGTGTCAATTATTTTTTTTGTCCTTTAAACATATTTCTTCTATTTCGCTTTCGTGGACCCAAAACTGCATTTTTTGAATTTGTTGACGCAATCGCAGAATAAACTTCCCAAAAGTTTCGCCTTCTTCAGGAGATATTTTCCTAAAAGGTGTCTTTCGAATGTCGAATTTTGTTTGGGTGAGAAGTAAGATGTTAGTTTGTCGACCAATATAAAAAATACATCATTTTTTTGATCGATCTCGTTAAATTCAGCTATGGCGCCGGGCAGTGCATATGCAATATTCTGTAATTGCGTACCTCCCAAGTGTAATAATTTTGTCCGTTTCGAAAATAGCTGATTTGACTTCAACCTCTAGGTATATCATAAAAGCTCGTGGCCATTTCTCCCATTCATTTTGGAGTAATGAATTCTCAATACATTCACATAGAAAAGGTTTAATGATGTTCTCAGTCATTGCAAATGTGGATCAATGTTGTGCCTCCAATAAAACTTATTTAATCTTATTACCACCATCCTAACCCAAAGTCGTACTTCAAATGTCAAATATAAACTAAACTAAAAAAAAACTAAATAGAGAGAAAACATAGTGAGAATGAGAGAGTGTTAACGCGGTCCCCTCTTGTCGTCACTTAGCATCTTGGCGCGGGTTGCCACAAAGGGTTTGCGACGATGGTATGCTGGCTGACTATTGGTGATTACAAATTCGTGAAGATTCTACAGAATATAAACAAAGAAGCTGAATAAAACGTTTTCTAAAACCGAAAATCTAACTAAAAAAAAAACAAGAACGAACGCTGAAGTCGAGTATGCTCGAAGATACCCTGTACCCAATCTATATGTACCTTAAGTTAGGTTCTATTTTACTACCATACATCATTGAATTGGATTTTCATAGAAAAACTTAAAAAATCGGGTATATCTTTGATTGGGTTTATACCTAAAATTTTGTTGGGCTTACCCATATTGGTCTATTTCAATTTTCAAGAATAAAAAACAATGACGTTGTTATGTAAAACCCAAAATTTTGGCGTAAATTTGTATGGGGGCTATACCTAAAATTTTGTTGGTCCTATCCATATTTTATGTTGGGACTATCATAGACATAATTTTTACTAAATTTGAACTTCCTAGAATGAAAAACAATGACGTTATTATGCAAAAACCCAAAATTTTGGGGTACATTTGTATGGGGGGTACCCCTTAAAATGGGTCTAAGAGAAAACCCGTCTGTAAGTGCACACTTGACGGATTAGGAGAGTCTAAGTTTCGATTTTGAAAGCTCTACCTCTTATAGTCTCCGAAATAATCGTTTTCATACGGCAGACAGACAGACGGACGGCCGGACAGACGGACAGACGGACGGACGGACAGACAGACAGACGGACGGACAGGCAAAGCTTGTTCGACTCCCCTTCCAATGCTGATCAAGAATATATATACTTTATAGGGTCTATCTTGCCTCCTTCTGTCTGTTACATTCATTCGCACAAACTTAATATACCCTTTTTACCCTTTGGGTACAGGGTATAACAAATTATTCGACACATAATTCGTATGTAATAACACAAGTATCACATAAAATATATTTGTCTAATTTTACTTAAGACGCTATAACTTCCACATTTTTTTCTCCGATTTGGACAGTTGTAGGCTTCATATTTTCGCAATGAAATTGTCTAAATTTACAAAATTGGGTTAAAAAATTAACATTTTTCAAAAAAGCATGAATAATACAATTTTTTCTGTGTTTCGACGCTTGGTACACAAAAAATATTCAATCGATTTTCACAAATAGCATATCGTCGTGTAGAGGAAGAGGCTTTTGCAAAATTGCCACCCTGATAAACAAAATGAAATACTGATGTTTCGCTATATTCAGCAAAAGGAACAAATTAAAAAAATTTAAAAAAATAATAAAGACCTTGCACTTCTAGTAAATGAGCTGCAAAGAAAACTCAGCGAAATAACTGAAATTGAATCTTCTGAAAGCGATGCAGAAGAAATGGAGGTAGAAAGCGTCAACGAGACTAATGCCAATAGTGAAAAAGTGGTCTCAAAAAAAAGAGACCACAGTAACAAATAATTCAAAAGAAAAAGAAAAAAAATACAAAAAATATGCAACCAGAAATTCCTTTAAGAAATGCTACATCTGCTAAGCCATCGGCAATCATTGCTATTGCTGAAGATATAAAAAACCTGAGTGTGCGTATTAATGCAATAATAACACAATATACATGCGACAACACAACGTTAAAATAAAGTGCTTCGACAAGCATGATTAATCCTGGTCACTCTAACGCGTGTGTTTATGTTTTTCGCGCTGCTTATAAAAGTTTTATAAAAGTTTTCCAAAAAATACATTTTGCATTAAAATAATTATTGTACACCTTTTGTATCATAGTATCGTATAATTGGGACCTCAAAAAGTTGAATAACCTGTTAGTATATCAAAAGAAATTTATCTCAAGTAAATGTGAGCACCCACTTTTCTAAGCAACCTGTTTTTGTTTACATTAATTTCAAAATTTTTTAAATTGAAATTTAATCTGATAATTTTAATACAAAGAAAAAAATAATTCATTATCATAATTATAGCTCGATTTTTTTAAATATAATTCAATCTTCGAAATCGTTGCCTTTGATAACATCAACAACAACCAACATCAATTTGACTTCGACGTCCGTCCATCTTTTTGTTGGACTCTCTCTTTACGCTTATTATGCTCAGCCACTAGCATTTTTAGAAAAATAATCGATTAAAAATCATTTATATCAAATAAAAATCATTTACATATATATTCTTTATCTCACTTCCACTTTTGTTATTCAGGTCTGCACACATATTTTTTACACAGAATTGTCATTATTTGTAAAAATTTGCTACACAGCCATACTGTTTCTACAGTATAACAGTAGAAATTTCTGCTAGTATGGAGCTGCAGTAGTATTTGCAAAGGCTTTCTATGGAAATAGTTTTGTAAAGTTTCTGCAGAATTTTTTTTTTTCTACTGATACACAGAAGACCGGAGTGAGATTTTCAAATCATATCGTAATAGCAGGGAAAAGTTGCTACATATCAATACAAATTCAGGAAAAAAAAAGAAATTTCAAATCGACTAATATCTTCCGTTAGCGCATTGCATTTAAAATTTACAAATTTTATAATAAATTGAACAAATATTTGAAAAAATTGTAAGAGGTGGAAATGATGTTAGATCAAGTTCATTTTTTGTAGACTATTACAACATCAGGTATAGTTTGAAAATAAGAACGTCTACCGCTCTATCAAAGCCCCTACAGCCCCTGAAAAGAAGTGGAAAATGTCATTCTTTGTATAATTGTATAAGTCTTCTTGAGTGCATAAGTAGAATAAATTATTCCCCTCTTGGCGCTTAGTGGGCGCGCTAACTCGCACACTGTCTCAAGAAGTTTTGGACCGGCCCTGGCCCGCCCTTTTGGACGACTCAGAACTCACCGCGTGGTGGCTGTACTACGAAGGTTCCACCCACTCCTTCCTAACAAGCAACCAAAGATAAAAAATTATTTATTTAGGAGTGGCAAAGTCTGCTTTAGTGTCAAATTGAGACATAACTGTACGGGAAGTGAGTGTTGCTCTTATAAACCCATCACGTGTCTCATTCCCATAAACTTTTGAGGACGCTTGAGTTACTAGTTTGACGCAACGCCCAACCTTGCGTAGGGCATGGAGATATTGTTAAAATCTATTTGGTTAATTTTGGTTTTCTTTATCAGAAATTAATTGAAGAAGATCTTCAGAAGAAAGGCTGTCCTAAAATTGGGGGGGCAGGTAAGTTTCATTTCAGACCAATTAATTAATTCAAAACATTCATTTGCTTTAAAGTTTAGTTTAGGAACGAAAAAGTTCCCAATATTTTTGTCTTTTGAACGGATTTCTTTTTATTTTCAGAACTCGCCTCAATCCAAGACCGCGGACATGCTCTCTGTCATCTACCACCATCGAGAGAAGAATGTTTTCTGGATGGGCAAAAGGAATTTGTTTGAATGACCTTATGAAGTACTGCCTGGACTTCTGAAGATAAGATTCTACATTTTTTAATACATTCTAAAATATGTTTAGGTCCGTCAATTATTGACGAATTTGTTTTGATTTCGAACCATAGAGGTACGTATACAGTCAAAATGTATTTTACAATTTGAATGAGATTTTAAGATGGCTTTTGCAAAGAAATGTTTAATCGTAGGAACCTGTTTGCAATTGCCAACCAACGAGAGTGTGATATTGATCCCGGATCTCGATTTGCTAGATCTGGGGAGCAAAACCAGCATTAATAGCAATGCTTATTGCGTCAAGCGTTCGTGGAAGAGAGCATTCAATCCTCTGAAAAGCAACGATGGACAAAGATTCACATTTAGCCAGCTGTTTGCAAGAAGCCCACTTAAAGACTGAGGACCTGCTGTTTTACCATCAAGTTTTTCAACTAGATGCCTCAGAGATAATTCATTAAAATGGAAGAGACAGATAGCCCATTGTACTGGTCTTTTTAAACACATTTCAATGAATTTTATTGCACCATTCTTCCACCCAGTATTTGTTGACGTACCATCACATCCAATCACTACAACGTTAGATTGATTTATACCATTTTCTTCAAAATGTCCTTTCCACTTTTTGAAGTAGGTACTAAATGACAAAGGTACTTTGAGCCTGGTTCTGTTATTACTGAAATGTGCTCTTCTCTTTGCTCAACTAAAACTAAAGTGTCATCCATCCTGCCATCAAAAAAAACACACACATCGGATCGTTTAATTGCTCTATTGCATTCCCCCGATTCGAAAAGTTTTAGTCTACATTTTTTCTTTTTTTCTCTTCTAATTTTGCATCGATCAACAACAACAAAAGAAGTATCTTTGTCCGTTATAAGACCAACGTCTTTAAATGCACTAGACACAATAGCTGCTGCTGCTCTATCAGATACTCCAAAACGATCACTTGTTAAAGCCGTTGCTGGAAGTGCTAAGTGCATCTGTGCATTTTTGAACTTGCTGACTGAGAGGAAATAGAGCGTGGGGTCTGAAAATCGGGATCATTCTTATCATTGTTAACTTCTGGAGTTATCTCTGTTTCAGAATCAATGCTACTACAAGAAGGACCAGGTAAGTTGGTCTGACTTAAGTGACGAGCTTTTTTTCTGCAACTTTAATGTAAGCTTTTGAGTTTCTTTGGTATCTACTGTTCCAATTTTACCTTGTCCGAGATATCTTTGAGCAAATATAAATTTGATTTCTTATGGCGGTATCTTTTTATCTTTAGGGCATGTGCAGTTGATAGTGACCGGCCTGGGACGAATACACTTGTCAAAGCTTCTTTGACAAAAGCGATTGAGTGTCATCTCGCACTTGCAGGACAAAATGTCAAATAATGTTCTTGAAGATTGTTCAATAAAATCATTGTACTTCTTTTGTTTCTCAGGTGAGTCTTTGTCCCTTGAATAAGATTTACGAAGAGTATAGTATCGATCATGAAGATGTTTTATCTCTTGTACAACTCTTGTGTGGGAAAATATTGGAATCGAAGCCTTGGAATAAAAGGGACTCAGTCTGATGAGCTACAGTATCTTCTACAACTGTGAAGCTTAACTTCTGACCAGAACTGGCAGCAGAAGATTCTACTGTCATTTTGTACCTCACTTCTTGCCAACATTGTATAATGTAGGTATTAGTGCGAAGGACCGATGACAGCAGTGGTTTAGGTGCACCAATAAATGGGCAGTGCATGTCTTTACGAGTAAGAGACATGATTAAAATGTTTAAAGCGATTTAATGTTAAGTACTTGAGTAAACTATGTAATTCAAAAAGAACATCGAATAGAAATTTTTTTGACCAAACAGCGCTGTTCGACAAGAGTGAAAGCAGAACTGGTAATGACCAGAGAGTACTAGCTCTTCTGTGCACTTCGTTTATCGGTATGCCAGAATCAAAAGCAAAATGAAAAGAAAGACGATGGAAATCAAGTAACCAAGTGGAAGACGATCTAAAGCACTGACGTGTAATAGTAGCCGTAAGCCGCTTTCACGCAAATAAAAATTGGTAAAAGTTAATCGCTCAGAACCTCAGAAATGGATAGATTAGTAAATTTAAAATCTACTACTCAATGCTAAAAGTGCTATGTACAAAAAGTGAGCTCGATCTTTAATCATTTACAACTTCTATAAGTTTTCGTAAATCAGCTAAAATTGGGATAAAATTTGTAAATTTAAAATGCAATGCGCGAACGGAAGATATTAACCGATTTGAAATTTCTTTTTTTCCTGAATTTGTATTGATATGTTGCAACTTTTCCCTGCTATTACGATATGATTTGAAAAAATTTACGTATTGCACTCCTGTCTAATACACAGGCTTATGTGAGTATCCTATTTGTTTTTTTTTTTTTTTTTTTTTTGTGAAAGCAATTTTTTTTGCAAATTATTGGCCGATAAAGCGCATTTTAATTGCATTAAATTATCTTGTGCAAGTGTGAATGAGATAGACTACATAAGCTATCAAATTCGACGTAATAGAAAAATCAGTTGCATACTTTTTTGGCTTATTATCAATTTCCACTGCATATTTTTTGGCTCAAAAGTGTCAGTAAGGTGACCAGCTTCTCCGTTTTATTGTTTATATTTTCAACGTACTCAGTTTTATTTACAAAATAGAACAACAACAATCATCGTTTCGTTTGATGTTGGCTATTTGAAGAAACTGTTCACATTAAATGCGCTGGCCTAAATGGAACTATTTTCGATCAATTGACGATTTTGGATGCTGATATGCCTGATGGCTTACGTTAGTCTTGCTCACGTTGTTTTCAACTCGAAGGAGACATTGCCCGTATGTTCAAAATACATGTGTATAGCGATTGACAAAAATATTAAGCAGTTCTCTGTAGACTGAAATAAACAAGTAGAAATATTTGGTGAATATAATTTTCTTCAATCTCCTAAAAGAACGAAGTCAAAGCCTGTGGATTTACCAACAACTTCTGCCTTAATGACTACGTTATCTGATGCGCCATTGATTATTTTATCAACATCTCCGGTGCTCAGTCGATATAGAGCGAATTCAACAAACTCGCCATCCGCCGCCTGTAAACTCGATCAGTTCTGATGTTGTTACCGTTCTGAAAATCACTACAAGTGTAACTAACACGGAACAAAACTTACCGATTCTGCAACCGGCTGTTGAATTACGTCGAAGCTGCTACTAATTCTGCTAATGCTATTTCTCAAATAAATGTTCGTTTGGAAACTGGCACAACCACTAACTCTGCCGAACCACTAACTTTACCGTGGCACCACGGAAACACATTTTTGTGTCACGGTTTATTGAATCAACAACTGCGGGACATTTTGGAATATGTCACTTCAAAGAGTTGCTTTACGGCATCAAGTGTCGCTGTGCAAAAATTTAACTTAGCTAGAAACATTGCCTCTTTGAAACTCGGCGTTCCTTTTTGACTTTTTTGACAACTTATGCTTTTTGGCCTCAATTTACATTGATTAAAGAATATGTGCTTAAAAAGAGGCATGCGTCTTCTCGTCAAGCTGCTGTTGTACCACTACCTCTGGCATGATCTTCACAAGTTATATCAAATTCTTTAAATTGAATTATCCTCTTATTTTTAATTACCAAAATGTAACAGGTCTGAAGAGCAAGCTTGGAAATTTATACCTCAAAAGAATTGACACTAATGTTGATATTATTATATGTATATACAGTTACTTGGTTGGAAGCAAGTATTTTAAATTCAAATTAATGAAAACTAACAATTTTCCGTAAGGATAGTTGAATGTGTAAAGGTGGGGGAGTTTAAATTTATGAAAGTTTTGTTTTACATCAGAATTGTTTCATGATGTTTCATCTGTAATCGAATTCATATGAGTTGTTATTCGCCTTCAGAACTGTAGATTATTTAACATTTTTCAACTACATATTCAAATGATTATCTCATTATTTTCATTAATTCAAATGATTATGTCTTTATTTTTGGTGATTTTAATCTACCTAGAGTGTCTTGGGTAATTTGTAGATAACTCTTCACCCATGATTTCTTCAGTCCATTTAGATTTTTTTGATACTCTTTTTAACCTATTGTTACATCAAATTTATAATATATTCAATTGTTCTAGTAGATTGCTTGACTTGATATTTGTTGATAAAACTTTGGATGCTAATATCGAACAGTATCAGTTCCGAAAGATAAGCACCATCCAACTTTAAAAGTGGCTCTCAATGTAAATAACCCTTTAAATAGAGCACACAGATCTGAATCAATTCGTCGTTGCTTTAGTAAGTTTGACTTTACTAAGCTAAACTCTCTTTTGTTCTGCACGGACTGGAATTTGTTTTCTAATCTGGACATGGAAAGTGCATGTTACATGTTTTATAAAAGTTTTATTAAATTATATTGAAGAATATGATCCTTCTTCTTTACACAGTGTTTCATCAAATCCCAACTGGTTTAACCGCCATTTGTGCCACCTAAAATTTGTTAAGTCACGGTACTATAAGCGATACATTAAGTCAAAAACAAGTTATAATTATGGAAAATATGCAGTAGCTCGTGCAAATTTTTATTCGTCGAATAAAAAGTACTACAATATATACTTGGCAAAAATCAAAAAAACATTCATGTATTGATCCTAAATATTTCTATAATTTTGTAAATTGAAAATGTCACTGCCAGATCTTCTATAGAAGCATCCAATTTATTTGCACACTTTTTTAATCTGTATATTCATCCGCTGCCTATCGCCTTAGTGGAGTTAGCATAACATCTACACATGTACATACCATATCCAACCCTATTGTTTGCAAAGAAGAACTTCTTAAACACTTAATTTCGTTTAAATTCAGTTATTCTTCGGGACAAGATACTTAAAATGTG
>JAEIFJ010000226.1:0-187481 GCA_018903435.1 Leucophenga varia | reverse complement strand
TGTTAAACTTTTTAGTTGAAATTTTTGGATTCTAAGCCTCAAAATACATAAAATAGGTGACTGAAAAACCTGCTTTTATTGTAATCTTGAAAATAGTATAGCCATATTAATCCACTATTTTGAATTAAAAAAAAAAAATTACACTAAAGAGCCTCGGCAACCCATGCAAAAAAATGCTGGTTTTCGGTTCCTCAAAGGATGGATAATTGGGCCATCATAGTTAACTTTTTGGTATCTAAAAAAGTTTTTAAAAACCAAGGTACCGAAAACCGGCACTGTTTACCAAGGCTCTTTGTAATCGGTGGTCCCTAAAAATACCGTCATAGTACATAAGCTTTAATTTGAATTTGGTAGTTACTCTTTCAATTTTGGGGATAAGACATTGGTCAAATATTCCCTTTTTCCAGTCCCAATTTTTATACCCGCCAAGCGATATATAAAAAATCGAAAAACTAAAACTAATTTTTATAGGGGCTAAACCTTAAAATAGGGTTGGCCCTTAATTTCTTAAAGTACTAGAACTCCAGACGACAGATTAGATGATCTGTTCGTCTGTTCTCGTCTATCTGTCTATATTTATGATATTGACCTGAAATTCGAAACTTAAGCTTTTCTCAGTCCTTACCATTTATAATCAAAGTGTCACGCCTATTTTAAGGTATAGCCCCCATAGAAACTCAGCTTTTTGTTTATGAATATATACACTCCAAATTGGGTGAAAACACTTCAAGTCATCTAATGCCCAAACCAAGGTACCACGCCCATACTTGGGTTTAGACCCATTTTCAGATTTTTTGCTTTCCAAATTTTTGAGTGAAGAAAGTAATTTTTTATTCACCCAATGGGATACATATACACTACACTATAAAGCTCCTAAACATATAAACTCACCACCCATTTTCTATTTTTTCCAAGAAAATGTTTATTACTCTGTCCTTAGATTAAAGTTGTATCCCATTATTGTGTACAAACTTTGGCTGTATTTGACATCCCTTCTCCAAATTTTACATAAGCCGTTGATGATCAAAAATAAACTAAATCCAGATGTGGCGGGTACTTGAGCTTCGGTTCGATCGAAGTTAACGTTTTTTCCTGTTTTGTTTACGAAAAAAGTTTTTCTTTTGCACGGCTTTTGTTGTGACCTAAACCATAAGGAAATTGTATAATTATAATTATTTTTATCATTTCTTAAATTTCTTTTAAAAAAAATGTATATAGACTGTTTCAACCATAATACAATTAGTAATTGTATAATACCCTCAACATTCGAACATTTTTCTTAAAAAATTTTAAACTTAAACGGCCAGATAATATCCAGCGATATCGAGTTTAGGTATTACATCAAATTACATTTATTGCCGTTTTTTTTTTTTTTTTCTTGGGCTATTAAGAAGTAATCTTCTTAATGAATATTTCATTACGCTACACTCTGATATATTATATTACGTATACCGTTGAAAAACGGAAAGATTTATTTCCATATTTTCCATTTCTATTATCCTTTCCTTACAATCACTTTTACCTAGCTACATAGCCATTAGGCTTTGACAACAATTAGACGAGTTCTGCTTGGACAAAAGTCGCTTCCGGTAATTTAACACGTTTACTCTTTTTTTTTGCATAACTATGCCTGTTTTCATTAGTGCATTCTTTCATTTCCTGCCATTTTAATATGTAGTTCTACGTCATCAATGCAAAAAGTCCATGGAAATACCATTGAAATGAGTAGCCAGCCGTAATTATGCTAAGTGCAGTATTTGTTGAGTCATTTGAGCAATTAGCGCGCAGCCAAAACGCCTTGCCAAATACTTTGCGTCGTTCAGCCCAGACAGATAAATGCGCGCGTGCGCACTTTGCATTCCAAACGATCTTCGATAGTACATGCAATGAATTCAATACGTATGTTTTTTCATTCATGAAATGTAATGGAAAACCCCGGTTAAATTCAGTCATTCAAAACGAGGATTCTTTTTCGTCAGCTAATTGCTTTCAAAATGTTTGTTATCCTAAAATTCACATTTAGTGGTAGCTCAAAAAAAAAAAAATTAATAAATAAATAAATAAAAAAAATAAAAACAAGATAAAATATAAGTCTGGGTAAATTCCAAAGACTTGGAATATGTATATTAAAAACAAGAAGAAACATCAACTTCGGTAAAACCGAAGCTTAAATACCCATCACACGATAATTAGACAGTCTTTTCTTGAATAAATATGTGCGTTCGGTTTGTAAAAGGGTTATGTATTATATATGTGCTTCATATGATGATCCTACTTAAATCATGTGCCCCATTGGCTGCAACAATAATTAATTTGAAATGCTATTAGAAGTGCTTTTTAATAAAAAAAAACTCCAAAATTTGTATCGGGTTACGCCTCAAAATGGACGTGGCACTTTGGTTTTAACACTTCAACTGAGTAGGACTAAGAAAGGCCCCAAACAAAGGCCCCAACTATCGTTAAATCTAGTGCTTATGGTAACAACCCTAGAAAAAATTGAAGATCACCTGAAAAGTTCCATGGTGCAACTAAACAAATTTATGGTTGATATGGTTTTAATAAACATTGAAAAAGTAACCAGCTACATATACTAAAGAGGTCATCATATTTAAAGAGTTAATGCATTCTATATTCAGATGTGGCTTCCTGGTTAATAGGAAACTAGTCGAGCGCCTCCTCTCGATACCCATCAAGGCTAAAATAATAAGTGTATGGGCCCATATCTCTAACTCTAACTAAGTACGGTGGCCAAAGAGGCTATTGGTTATGCAGGACTTCGGAAGCAAAAAATGGACTGGTGAATGCAGGACCCTCCGCAGTCTACGCTAACTACCGCGGAATAAGTCTCCAAACAATCACATACCGGCATACTGTATAAATGACTGATACTAAAAATTGTGATTTTAGACAAAAGAAGTCGATTATCGAATCCATATTTACACTGCGTTAAATGCTGGAGAAAACCAAAGAGTTGCAAAGTTCTACGACGTACTAACTAAACTTGGTATTCCTGCAAAGATCGTTCGCCTCCGTATGATGACGCTAACAAATAGCCAAAGCATTGTCAGAGTGGGTAAAAATATAACCGACCCCCTTCGATACCAAGATGGGCTTTAGACAGCGCTATTCGCTGTCGTGCGACTTCTTCAATCTCCTGATGAAGCATATACTACGTTAATGCTCAATTTTAAACCAAATTTAAATGACGTCGACAAAATTAGCATAATTTATCCAGAAAAACCAAAATCAAACTCTATAAGTCACTGATATTCCCGGTACTGATGTATGGCTCAGAATAATGGGTCATATCAGAAGCGGAAAATCGGCGTTGAGCTTTAAGTAAAATCTTTGTGGACGAGTGCCGTATTCTGTAGCTGTAACAGTTATGTAAGTCGACATAGTCAGGCGCATTGGTACGTTTGGATACAGAGGCTACCGCGAAACAAGTTCATCGCCGCTGCGTTGGAAAAAGCTGATCTTCGAAGATTTTTAATTCCATGACCTACAGAAAGGAAGAATCACTTCAATTACATCATAATTATATAGTATATAATACATACAGACAATTTGTATTTATTCATTTTGCAATTACATACAATACTTTGCGCTTAACTTAGCTCTGTTTATAATATTTTCTTTTTCTGTTTCCTATTTATGTGGTTTTCTTACTAAAATTTCATAAAATTACATATATTTCATTTTTATTTATTACATTATTTCATAGAACTTGAATTTCATTAATTTATTTTTCATAAAAGTTTTGCTTTTACTCTTCTTTTAAATTTTATAATTTATTTATTGATTTATTTATTTATTAATCATTATTTTTTTTTTTTTTTTGCTGTTGTTTCAATTTAATTCAATTTGGTATGTTTTTATTAGTTTACATAGAAAATTATTTATCACAGCTATACTTTTATTAATATTAGCCAATTAAGAATTTAACTGAAAATTCACTTCATTTGTTTTTTATAATTTTTTTCTTCTATGTCAAAATAACGTTTCTGTTTGGTGGTCTCGTTTTTATTATTTTTGTTTATAAATATTATATTAAAAAAAAAAATAATATTCAAAGAAACTTAAAATTAAACAGCTTAATCAGAATTGCGCACAAAATACATTTTATAATTTTTTGTTTTTTCGTTGTCTCCATTATAATTATTTAGTAAACTTTATTGTCAAAATTAAAAAACCAAAAAAGAAAAATTTAATTCACCTCAAATCAAATATTTTCAGAAATAATGCCTCGCCTATTTCAATAACCGACACCAACAGAATTTATATAGCTGCCAAAATAATGCTTTGTTTCTTAGAAATTATTTTGCAATGTCTGTTCAAAAGATCTGAACCTTCAAGACTATATTTGAAAAAAAAAAAAAAATTAGATACTCCTAAAGCCGCATGAGAAAATATTACAGAATACTTTATATTTTTTTTTTATTAAATGATTAAATGAAAAAATATTCATCTTAAATTTCAGAAATAACCAAAATATTTATGTCCCAAAAAGTACTGAGAAAAAATGATAGTATAAAATTATTGGCCATTTTAATCCTTTTATCCTAAATCTAAATAGTTTTTTTCGTTTTTCAATTATTGCAGGCTTTGTTGTTCAAAAATTCAGAAAATAACAAATAATTTGCGCAATTCCAAGTCATTTTTTACAAAATTTTGAATTTCATATTGCAACTCGTCGAATTTTAAAAGCAAATTCAATTATTAAAAAAGAGGCATGCTATTTATATATGCCAGCATAAATCTAATTGTTAAAGGAACAAGAAGAAATTGTTATAAATTAAAAGATTTCAAATAATGCCATTTAAATTCGCCAGTGGAATGCCAGGCGACTTGATTGATTCTCAATAGCTGATATGCAATATAATGAACGCATATTTAAAAAATAATTACTAACTACAAATATCTACTTAAAAACTAAAATTAATAATATTGACATTCATACAAAAACACACACAAACACACACCAAAATACTTTAATACCAGAAAATAAATTTCTGTGCAATGAGTCTAAACTCACTCTACTTTAGGATAGCTCAAATCCAGTATTGCTACTGACTGCGTAGCGCAATTTATCACGTAGCGTTGATTTCTTCTGATAATTTGGCAACTTGAGTAAATTGAAACAAGTCGACGAAGTTGGTAGACGATTTAATGGATCTTTTTACGTATGGTAAAAAAGCCACGTATAACGCTGCCAATAGTGTCGCCAGTGTCCTCATCGTCGCCCACCTCAACGCAGCGTATTGAAAATGGCGGTTCGAGATGTGCGAAACCAAGTAGCGGTGGTTTTGAACAACTGGTCACAAACTGTATTGCGAAAAAAATTCATAAGTTAATGTAAAATTTTAGAAAAGTAAAAAAAAAAAAAAGCATGTTTACCTTTAAGAATAATTTGCGTTCCTCCTCCGTAAAATCTTTAGCCAGTATATCCCACAACCAACCGACTACACGATGTGAATCATGAAATCCACCATAATATTGCGTATGCTTACGCAGATCACGTAAGTCAAGTGGCGCAGTATCGCCCGAAATTAAACGTTGCAGCTCCGGCGGTGAGAATAGCGAAAGCCACTCTGGATTTACAATGCTGCGAAAACCGCGATTGAACGCCTGCGTTTGTTCGCGTATTTGTGTATTCATATGGAAATATGCCATATAATGTATATAAACGAGCTTATTGTGATCGGTAACGGAACGTGCTTTGCCACCCGGATGCAATTCGTGTGTTACAATCTTACCCATGACATCCTGATCAACAGAAAATGTCAAATTCAAATCGGAAACATCTTGTTTGTAATGTTTTATAAATGTCAAACTGCGATAAAGTTCATTATCCAATGATGGCAGCTCATCCATACAAGAATATAGTGCCTGATGTGTTTGACAAAGCAATTGCGACAGAAAGAACGATGCAAATGGTACATCGACAACAATACCTTCGTAAACGGCCTTGCCCAGCATGCGTCCAACAAATTCAAAAAGTTGTAAATGATTGTCCTGTACGTATGATATGGGTGATGGATATAAACGTTGATCCGAGGTAGTCTTGAAAAGGTTTAACGATGGATCGAAAACTTTTTTAATAGTTTCCTCGAGAAATTCCTTAAATACGCCATCCTGATCAATACCCGCCTCGTGTAGTCCTTGCAGATTGATAAAACGCACACGTATAACACCTTTTAAAGCATGGGCACGTAGTAAGGCCAACTGCCGATAGCCATCTTCAACAATACGTTCACGATGTATAACAATCAAAGCAGAACGTGGTGATGCACAGGCGCTCTCGGTTAAACCCATAACTGCCTTTTCATTTTGTACAAACTTACGAAAGAGTTTAACGCGATCTTCATGTGGTATAATATGAGGCATCTTTTGCAATAGCACCACAGCATTACGTTTGGCTTTTTCCAAATCGCTAATGAAAGTGGAAGGTTTCACCTCGGGTATTAACCAATGATTTGGTGGTGTAAATGGGCGACGACAATCGCGACGATATAAGCACAACAGAAGCGTATGCAACGAAATGAAGACCGGATTTTGTGTAACAGTTTTAATGCCTGCAATGGTTAAGACAGTTATTAACAGAATCGACATGAGTTATAGAATTAATATACTAAATATATTATCGTTGATGATTTTATAGAGAATATTGTTAAGGAAATATGTCAGCATGACGTAGTCATTCAATAGGAATGGCTTTTGCTCGGTGTACATTTCATATTCGTCCAAAATTCTAAGAAAAATAAATTTGTTTAAATTAATTTAAATTTTTTTTCAGCTTAAGTCTAAACAACTACTTACGTCACATAGTGTGTCATGCAGTCACAGAACAGCATTAGCATCGCCGTTTGTGGTTTTTGTACCCCATTCTCACACTTAAACATCTCCAACAAATCTTTCATTGCACAATTTGGACCCAACGATGTAATTAGCAACCAGAGATCATAGAGCACATTATCATTATAACAGATTCCTGTTGTTATGTCCAATTTCATTTGTGGTAGCGTGCTCAATGCTGCGTAGTACATGCCGCATATACGTGAAATCTGTATTACATCGCTGCTGTCTAGCTTACGCCACTGTCGCCCATTTTTCTGTCCGGGAGTGCCACGCGTTGAACTGCGTTCCAATGCACGACGCAGTAAATTACTTGTTGATGCTTGCTGCGGCGGTTGAAATTCAATGCGTTCATAGCCGGTGTTCACTTGTTTCAGTACATCGCCAAGCAACAACTTGATGCAACGATGATCCCACAACATGTGAAATTGTTTTTTAATCAAACTAACATTTTGATTCTGTGCCGGCTCAGCTGTTGGCATATGCCAACCGAGCAGTTCGTGCCACTGTGTAAAGCCACCTTTAGTTGTGACTGTATTTGGTATTGTTTCCAGCAAAACTGTGGTGGTGTTCTGCAAAATGGAAATGACATTTAATATGTTTGTTATAGGGCATACTATACTTCAGCGTTCTTGCTTGTATTGTACTTACAGTCAACAACGGATATGCCAAAAGTTTTGCCTCAGCCATATTCTCAATATTGAACATATTCACAAGATTGCCTAGAAACGCTAAAGCTTTAGTGCCTGGTATTTGTGCACCAAAGTCCTGAAACCATGTATAATCCTCCGAGATACTTAAAGCACGCTTAAGTATCCATGATGCGCTCAATTGTTCGATACACTGCGGCGCATTTTGATTCAGATGATAAATCAATGCGGGAACAGATAGTATCTCAGTAAAAAATTGCGAAAGCAGATTTCTACTAAAGTCACCATCTATTAACGGACGCATGCAAAGCGTTATGACGGCAATGAGCGTTACTGGTTTGACCGCAAGCTCTTCACGTACGGTGCCTTTTAGTAGAATTGTCTAAAAGAAAAATTCGTAACGTAAATTATTGTTATCAGCATAAAATGAAAACAACTTACACGCATCGTTTTGAAGAAACCATGCTGCACCAAATGACCCTGTATATTGGCACAGATCTTCTGCATGGTTGGTTGCAGTTTTTCAAACTGTTTGCTACGCAATATGGCCCACGATTTCGGTGATGTAAATGTAACCAGTGTATGTAGGTAAAGCGCCAGCGTAATACTATCCGCATGATTTTCCGGCTTTAATTCATCGAGTAGTTGCATACACTGCGTAAGCAAAAGCTTAATGTGCGAAATCCAAGCTAAACTGCGTTCCTTGTGCAAACACAAAGCGGCATACGAAAACTTAGCACTCTCAGTTTCCATTGCTTTGTTCAAATAACGACAAAGACTTTCAAAACGTTCAGAAGTCTTATCCGCAGTCGGAGCACGAGTCAAAAAACGACGTACAATAGGATAAGCACTTGTTGCTGCAATTAAATCCACATCTGGATGCTCTTCTGCAGTTGAGCCACCACTCTCATTCAGGTCGCCAGGAGTTGCATAAAAAGCAAAGAGCTCATCGAAGTCAGTGCTAAAAATAGAAAATTCCAATGAAATGTTTACTCGAAGCAGCCTAATTTAACAACTACAAACGTTAGGTGAAAGTGGAAGAAGGGGTGAGTGATTTGAACTTACATTATTTTTCTTTGGTATTTTTGTCGCGCAATGAAACCTTTGAGACAACTTTGCAGCTTAATCGCTGCATTATCTCGTCTTTTCTCCAATGCACGCTCTTCTCGTGCTACCTTGTTATGCTCTAAAAAGCTACTCTTTTGCGATTCTGTTTGTGCAAACATTTTTGTGATTTTTGTTTTTCTTTTTTTTTTCACAATTTTTATCTATTGTTTAATTTTTCTTTTGTTGTTGTTGTTGCTATCCGGTCGGTCGGTGGGCAGCAATCAATTCAGCTGCAAATTAACACAATATGTGCATTTATGCTTTTTTTTAGAATTGTCCTTTCTGCATTTGTATGCATAACTTTTGTATTTGTGTTGCATTAAATTAAACTACATATTTTTTCCTTTATTTACAATTTTAATGCACTTTTCTTTGCGCTGCAATCTCGAATAAAAACAACAACAAATCTGAGGGTGGGCGAGTTTTAGTGTTGGTAAATGAAAATTAGCTGAACATCTGTTTGAGTAATGTTAAAAAAATAAAGTGTTTTCGTGTCACTCAGGATCCCTTGATTATGTCCTAAAGAGACTTTTTTTATTTGAAAAGTACACTGAAAAAAATGTTAGTTCATGCTACACGAGAGGACTACCATTGAAATAAAAGACCGATACTAATTCATCAAGCTGGAGTTGTTAACGAACTATAAATTATTTTCTGCGCCAATTTCTACAGTTAAAAACGTATATAAAATGCGAAAATAACGCATATTTCTTTAAGTCGTCTACATATTTTGCGTTTTTTTTTTTAACACAATTCAAACAATTTGTATATTTGTCTGACAACCTAACAGCCCAAAACCATTATGCCCCAGTCAAATTAGTAAACCATGCGTCTATTTAAACGCTGTCAACTGTTGTATTGGCAAAGTGGGCATTATTTTTAAGACGCTAGTTAAAAAAAAATTTTAAAGGTTGCTTCTACCTTTTACAACTTAAAAGAATGTCAAATATTTCGGAATTTTCAATTGACTCAAGCAGACTACACATCACTGGAAAAAAGCTACATGCATTCTACCATCGCTAAAAGTAAACGATACTTTTGACACCCTGTGTTGTTCCAAATAGACGCCCTATGCTCCTGAAAAAATAATTAATGCTTCGCGAATAAAAAACAAATCCGAATCGTGAAAAAACTTAATAAAACCTATTTCACGAGAAAATTAAACAAAAGAAAAATGTGTAACTTAAAATTGCGTTTGTGTGGATCGTAAACACGTTGAAAGTAATTGAAAAATTAATATAATAGATAAAAGAAAATAAAAAAATTAACGACGACGTTTGTACATACGTCGTACGTCGCTTTCTGCGCGAAAGTGTGAAACAAAAAAAAGAAAAACGGAAAAAAAGTAGCATGAAGTGGCGAGACTTCCGTGGCAAAATTTAATTCATCGAGAGCGCAAAGTGATAATCCAAAGGTGAAAATTTATTTATTAAGCAATGTTACGAATACGATATCAAATACCAAAACAAACAAATACAATTGTAATTAAAATTCCATTACTCCTTTTGTGTGTGTGTGTGTGCGTGTATGTTAACCCTTCCACCCACTTCTGTTTGTCGCGCTCCCTTGTACTCAATCTTTCTTATTTTTTTTTTGCGTCTTACCCCTCGAACTATGTGCTGGCTGTTTATAAGTGTTTAAGTAATCTCGAAATGGAGACTGAGTATTGCAACAGAAAATAATTTCAAGGTTTGCACAATTTCTCGTCTCGGCCGTCTCATTGCCCTATCTCGCCTTACTTTTATGCTGAGAAATTTATTCATCGGTGTCGGTGGCAGCAACGGCAACAGCAGAAACAGCAGCAGCAGCACAAGCGAATAGAAAGCAAAAAGTAATTGGGAAAAATAGAACAAACGAACAGACGAGAAATGAGCAAATGAACGATTTTGGCACAAACTTACATATACATATATTTATATGTATTTGTATGAGTTGTATTTGTGTTTGTGTGAGTGTGCCCTCGGTCGGTCGGTAGTTCGAATTCATCGGAATTGTATTGTGTAGGCGGTATTTGCTATTTATTAGCTTATTTGTGATGGGGTGAAGGTTGTGTTTATATTCAAACAAAACATCAAATTATGTATTGCTCACACAGTCACCTGCTTCTTTATGCATACATCTACATATAAATACATACAAAAATTAACGCATTTTACTCTGCTACGGAAACGTCATCCCGTTGCATCTAAGTTTACATACATATATGCATACCATTGCAATTGAGTGTACACGCGTTCACATACCGTTACATTAATCGTTTGAAAGATCTGCCTTTGTGTTGATTGTGTCTGTTTGTATGTGTGTGTCTGTGTGTGCGTGCGCGCGCTCTCCCTCAATTTGAAATTATCAAAACGGGATTATAAGCGAACAGCATTGTTTTTGTTGTTGTTGTTATGATTATTGCTGTTTTACATTTTTCGCTCGTCTCCAATTTTGTCATCATCATTTTTTTTTTTTTTTTTGCTTTCGTCAAACACTCGTGAAAAAACAGGCGCAATTTGGATGCTGCTCCACCATCTTTAAAAAATGACAATGCGTTTCAGTCGTCAGTTGTCGTCGTCGATGTAACAATTAAGTCCTTACATTGCATTTTATTGGATGGTCAAAAAAATTTGTTTCTTCTTTATTGCGTTAATTTTCGTAGTTTATATTTTTTAAATTACTCGATAAAAATCAATACGTATTGTATTGATGCTATTAAAAGAAGTTTGACGGACTTTGATTTCCGTTTTGAAAATGTGTTTATAAAGTTTTTTTTTTGTCAATGTGCGCGTCTAAATTTATGCAAATTGTTGTTTTACGGTGTTATTCTGACTTCATTTTGTCTGGTTTCAAAATTTGCCGCCAGAAACGATTCCGAGAACAAACCACCAAATTGCACAGGTGAAAAAAATGTGAGTATGTTGAACTCTGACGTTCCAAATTATATTTCAAAAACAAAATTAGTGACATGCTGCTGATCACACCTGGTCTTGTGCAATAAGCTTAAAAAAGGGTTTCATAACCTAAAATCTAAGACTGCATTTTTCTATGGTAGCGAAACCAATTTCAAAAGTAAGATAAAAGAAAGCAGTAAGTGCGCGCTTTGAAAATGAAAGCTGAAGTGTAATTTAATTTAACAAAGAACCAAAAAAAAAAAAAGATTGAAATTAATTGTAATTATACAAAAAAAAAAAAAATTAAAAAAAGAAAATCTTTAACAGTTATGATTATTTCTTTTCTTCACTCTTATACTAATTCTACATGCAATCTCACTCTCAAACTTTGTAAATGCACTAACAAAAAACTTAAACAACAAAAACAACTTTGCGCACAAAAACAGTAATTGCTCCGTTAAAAAAAAAAAAAAAACTTATGCATTCTCTTCTCATGCTTTCTCAGTTACACGCACACATCACATACTAACGTTGATTGGAGCATTATAAAAAAAAAATATAACTGTAGTTGTCACAACAACAACAACAAAAAATACAACAATAAGTAACGAGAAGAAAGCAGTCGTAACAATAAAAATGTATTAGCAACAAAAACAACAAACAATAGTGACAAAGCAAATTACAACAATTTGAAAAAGTGATCTATTCGAATATAAATTTCGAATTTGTTTTTGTTCGAATATTTGATTATGTACTTGGATTTCCTTCTAATATCTATTAAAAAAAAAAAAAAAAAATAGCAACAAATTATTGATAAAAGGGAAATTATTTTTACACGTCATTGTTTCATTTTAAACAATATGTCTTATTTATCAAAAAAATAGATATTAAAATATCATAATTATAATCTATTAAATAAATAATTACTTAACACATTAATATTGATGTATCGATTACTTGTAGCGATGATTAAGAGTACCAACGAGTGCACATTTTAGTTTATAGATCAAATTTTTCGAGGCGTTAATTGAGAACCATATCAAGTGTTTCAAATTGTAAATTGTCTTGTACGGATTTCTTTCGGTTGGTTTCATATTGGATATTAGGTGCTAACTAAATATTTTAATCCGACTCCGCCTATCTTAAAGTATATTTTTTTGTCCCAATCCCGCCCATTCCTAGTTTAGACCAATGTTCCGTTTCCGTTGAAAGGTGGATCCATTACCCCAAAAGTGAAAAATACGTACGTTAATTACTATATCAGAACAACGTGGAGAGATCTATTAGAAGCTCAATAAACAAATTGTGAATTCGGTTCACTATTTTAATGAAAGATTTAAAACCAACCCAAGGAGAGTGTTAGCTATATTGTATATAAAATTATAACTAAAGAAAATAAATCTTCACGCGTTGATTTAGTTCTAGAATCTGAGTCGATATAGATATGTCTTTTCGATGCTGCTTAATTGCTGTAAAAAACCAAACGATGATCTCGGTTTTTAAGGATACTCAGCACATAAAATACCGATTATTTTCGAATCATGGATGTACGAATTTTTAATATGGTCTGTAAAAGGGTAATACGTTTAAAAAAATAGTGGGCACTGTAGAATTGGTAGACATCTCGCTGGCGATGAACCATCTACGTCAATTGTGGTATGACCGGCTTTTTTATGAGCAATGTCTGTCCGTCCTGTCTGTTTATATCAACGCGATTTACTCGGAGAGTTCCCATAGAAAATGATCGTCCATTTTTGAAACTTAGACTCTCTATCCGTAAAGTGTTGCCACGCCTGTTTTTTAGCCCCATTTTTGGGTAGCCTCAGTACAAACTCTACCCCAAAATTTTCGGATTTTGCTTGAAAACTTTTTGATTATTATTCTAAGAACTTCATATTGAGTATAAATTGTGCCTAAAAATAGTCATCCAATAAAATACCCATAGGATAGGCCTAAACAAAATTTTAGGTATATGCCCCCATACAAATTTACCGATTATTCTCAAAATATTGAAAAATACGTGGCGGATATTTAAGCTTCGGTTCCACCGAGACTAAAGTTTTCCGAATTCTTATAATGATCGGCACCAAATATTTTGAAATTTTATTTATCGCTACAAGAATGTATATAGGTCCCCAAGTCGAATATTGATGAAAATATAAAACACTATTTTTATTATTTTTTTTATAGTTCCCAATTCTGTGTAGTGTATAACTCTTACGTTTTAAGCTTTTATTTATTTTTTTAATAAACACAAAACTTACAATAACACCAAATGCTAATTTTTAATTTTCATGTCTACATTTTATTTAAGTAGTTCATTTTGGTGCAAATGTTTGTAACAGAGGAAAAAAGTATTTATATTTGCGATCAGCATCAAAAAAAATACGATTTACAAGGCTAAAGACGTACCGAAATCTATGTTCTTCGAAACCCTTTCAATCGAAATTCTGTTTTGATGATGTATTTGTTTCAAATTATTTTTAATAATCGATACATTTTCTTGTCAATAATATATCAAAAACATTTTGGAAGGCCATTGTCTCAAAAAATTTATATACAGGACTCCCTACTCTAAATGCAGGGTATCTCATAGTCACAATTGAATCGTCTGCTTCGTTCTTTCTTAATTTTTGTCGTTTTTATTTTGACCAATTTTGTGGCACATTTGTCATTTTTACTAATTAGCACGAAAACTTTGGATTAATGATTAACTTTTGATTTGCGCATTTTTGCTAAAACTTGAGTTTAAAAAATATTTTCAATCCAAGTTGTGTTTTTTTTTTATCGTTTCGAGAGAAACAAGTCCAATTTTGTATTTATTATTGCGAAAATTTCATCACGTGCTTTCCATATTTTAATAAAATTATTTGCTTTGCAAGACTTACACAAAAATTATATTTATAATCATAAAAATAATTTTAAAGATAACAACGATTATAATGACGTCAAATGGATCAAATCAATGAAATGTGTAAACCAAAAACGAGATACTAAACGTTTGACAAATTGGCGAGTAATGCAAAAATAATTGTATAAAAAATATTTCTGTTTCTGTTATAAAAGCATTCCGATTAATACATTCTTTAAATTTTATCTTATTTTAGTTATCACAATCAGTCAAAGGAACACACAAGAACGAAACCAAAACCAAAAATAATAAAAAAGTTTGCAACTTTTTAAGGAATATAAAATATTTATTAAACTACACAAGCAGCCACAACGATTTTAACAATTACGGAACTACAAAATAAAATGAAGTATACAAATTCGGAAAATATAATTATTAGCAGCAGCAGCAACAATGCCATCAACGGCGAGCTGCCAACCGTAAATATTAATAACAACAGCAACACATCTCTTAACCATGTCGCAGTAGTGGCAGGAACACCAAACACAAACACTCCCCAACAATTGCAAAATCAGCAAGCTTTTACAAATTCCTTCAATAACAACAATAACCAACATAAGTAACACGACCAGCAACTGCAGCAGCATTGCAGGAAAAACAAGTCCTATACCTTCCTTGACAACACCGTCTACTCAACTAACGACAACGGCGACGACGACGACGGCGGCGACGGCAACAGCAACAACAGCACTGTTTTGTGAACAAGTAACCACAGTGACTAATCTCTTTGAGAAGTGGAACGATTGTGAGCGTACAGTGGTTATGTACGCACTTTTAAAACGTCTACGCTATCCGACACTAAAATTTCTACAGTATTCCATTGACAACAATCTAACGCAGAACATGGGTTCGCACGGCACAAATCTGAGCACCGTGGTAGTTGACATAAATGCGAATAATCCTTCGTATTTGCAAAGCCTGCTCAATGCCTATAAGACGTTCCAACCGGGCGATTTGCTCGATGCAATGTCCTCTTCATCATCCGACAAGGATTCTATGCCTTCATGCTATGGATCTGATTTTCAGATAACCACATCGGCGCAATGTGATGAGCGTAAATTGTATGCACGTAAAGAGGATATTTTGCATGAAATACTACACATGCTGCCATTGTTGAAACCTGGCAATGAAGAAGCCAAAGCTATTTATATGGCATTGATACCTGTAGCTGTCAAGGATACAATGCAACAGATTGTCTCCACAGAGCTGGTGCAACAGATTTTCTCTTATCTTCTTATACATCCCGCAATAACAAGCGAAGACAGACGTTCTCTGAATGTTTGGCTCAGACATTTGGAGGATCATATACAAGCTGCTGCTTCAGGTTTGACAAATCAAAGTTATTTTCTACAACCATCGCCACATTTAAGTGCAGAGCACTTAAGCGCTGCGTCCAGCACAACATCGTCTTCGTCATCATCTTCTTCGGCAGCATCTTGTTCGTCTGCTAGTAATATATCAGTTGCGTCATCGTCTTTGGGAAACTTAGCAACTAACAATTGTTCTGTATCGTCGTCGACGTCATCTACGTCGAATACCACGCGTGATTGGCAGACCATAGCGCCACCAAGTAAGCAGCATCAACACAAGCTTTCATTGCCACCGCTGCACGATTGGCCAAATAGTGGAAGCGGCACTGTTGGTGGCCTCGTGAGTGGAAGCAGCAGCAATTGTAGCAGTCATAATGGCAGCATTAATCCACTCTGTGATAATTTAAATGGTATTACACTAAACGAATTAGCATCTAGTCAAAATAGTTTGGGGCTTTCAATTGGCGCTGGTCTTGCGGAAAGTTCCTCCCTGGTGAATGGAGTTGCCGCAGCAGCAAATGTCACTGCCACCAGACACAGTACCGGCGGTCTGTTTTGCAATGGAAATAGCTCTATGATTAGTCTTATTGGTAGTGGCAGTAGCAGTAGTAACGGCAATCTAAATGCCGGCGACGATCATGATACCTCATTCTCAAAAAAATGGTACCGAGATAATTGATTTTGAACCAAGTTCTCTGACATGCCTAGACGAAACAGCCAGTGATTTCGTTCCAGCTCAGGTAAATATAGAAGCAATAAATGTTCTGCAAATTATGGTATATATATATATTTTCTTTTTTTTTTTGTTTTAGTCTGGTTATTCTTCGATACTAATGGCAAATATTGGTGATCAGTTTGGTGATATGAATCGTTGGAGTTTAGATAGTAAAATCGCTGCGCTTAAAACTCGTCGCTCTAATAGTCTAACAACGCAAACAATCTCTTCGGCATCGTCATCTTCAAACTCTTCTGTGGTTACGGTCAACGACAATTGTTCCAATTCAACAGAGAACCTTGCCCAATTTGCCAATAAACCACGTAGTTTTTCGCTTTCCATCGAACATCATCAGCGCGGAGGCGTTTTGATAAATAGTGGCTCAGATACACGTCTGGACGAGTATAAGCCAAACTATATAAAATTTCAGACACGTAATGTTGGAATGTCCGGCATAGGTCTTTGGCTTAAGTCATTGCGACTGCACAAATACATCGAACTTTTTAAAAACATGACCTATGAGGAAATGTTACAAATTACGGAGGAGTTCCTGCAGACAGTTGGTGTAACAAAGGGTGCTTCGCACAAACTGGCACTTTGCATAGAGAAGCTTAAAGAGCGTTCAAATTTACTGACTAAACTGGAACAGGACCTCAACACAAATCAGACAACATTGAGCGCTGTGGTTGAGGAATTGACAAATATTGTGCTAACACCAATGAAACCGATTGATTCGATTCCAGCCAAGTCCGACGAAGATAATATTGGTATGAAATTTTTGCATATAGTTGATCTAGTAAGTAGCGCATTGCAAAAGGATCCATACAGCGATGAAGAAGCTTTGGGTATATTTATGTGGATCTTAGATCGTTCCATACACAATGAAGCATTTGTCAATCATGTAATTCAAATAAAGGATCTTAAATTTAAGCTGTCCAAATTAAAAATGTCAATAGCACCAAAGATGCACCATCTCAAGAGCGCTAACAATTGTAATCTGAGCAAACCAAGGTAAGATGTGCGCAGTAACTTTATGATTAAATAAAACTAAATAAAGTTTTTTTTTTTTTTTTATTTTAGATGGGGACCTAAAAGTCGCAAATGTGATTCCAAAAATGGAAGCAACGATCGCATTAATCATCGTAAAAATTCCAACGATATGTTAAATTTTTCATTGAATTCGCTACCTGGACATCAACATATGCAACAGCAATTTTCGAATGGCATGGATTACAACGGTTATAACAATCAGCCGCATCAGTATAAGAGTTCATCGTATCCCAGTTTCATTGGTAATCCACCGCATGGAACAATGAAAAATCATGCGCAGCCGCAGCAACCGTCACCAAATGTACATCAACAGCAGCAGCAGCAGTCGTCGCAACAAAATGTGCCGCCGCAACATATTGTTATGCAGCATCAACATTTCCCAACATTGCCGCAACAAATACCACAGCCACATCATCGTCGTTCGCTTAATAATCTGATTGTAGTCTCTGGTGGACCGCAGCAGGCGCAAAAAATGATATTTAAACCCGGCCAGGGCATAATAACAACAAGTAACGCAGGTAACGATACATCAATGCAACTGGTTGACGGCACTACAACGGCGAGATCTCATCAACAACAACAACGTAAGCCAAGTATCAATGATCTGGGAACAGCAGCTGCGACAGTGAGGAGTATAATGGGAGCAGAAAAAAAGTATGGCCACTGTAGTTTTGGTTAGCAGTAACAATAAAGAGCAACATTGTGGTAGTAATGGTGGTAGCAGCATATTAATGCACAATAATAACAATAACAACATATTAAATAATAATTTAATTAGTCATCATCAATTGCAATTGCTTGCCGCGGCAGCAGCTGCTGTTGGTAATAATCTATCTGCAGCAGCTGCTGTTGCCGCGGCTGCTGGTAATAATAATTGCCATTGTGGTAGTAATAGTGTTAGAAATAATAATAATATTAATAACAACAACAACAACGATAGCAATCAATGTCTTGTCAACAATAGTCAACCTCAACATCATCCGCAGCATCAGCAACAACAACATCAATCTTGTGGTAGTAGTAATAGTAATAATTGTAGCAACTGTTGTCTCCCAACAACAACAAACACAACGCCAATCTATAATAATCGTAACTCAAATGGAACACACACAACAACAACAACTCAATTCATTGCCAATATGAATACTGCAGCGAGTGCAACAGCATCTTTAAAGGATAAATATCAGGCAACGTCTGTAACAGCATTGAATGCAATGAACGACTACAAAAGTCTGGAGCAATTGGAAACGCTCTGTTTACAAATGACAGAGCAGGCAATTAACTAAAGAATGAAAAAAAAATGTTTTCTTTGGTATAACCGAAGCTTTAATACTCTTTACATCATTGAGTTCTAAGTCATATATAAATTCTATATGTGTAAGAACAACACTTCTGTTGGCTTCGACAAATGCAAATATATGTATTTCCAACATTTGTAGTGTCACCACACAAATTTCCAAATTGATCACAAATTGTAGTTTACATATAAGCGTGTTTTGAACACCTTTAAACTTAACATGAATCAGAGGTGAACGAAACACATGTATTAAAAGTTTAGACTTTATGCACATTTGTATAAACAATCTATATTGGAGAACACTACCAACAAACAAAGTATTTTTGCTTTATAGGCAAAGAAGCAGACTATAAGAAACAATGATAGCTAAGCCGACTAAAGTGGCTTACTACCCAACTATGATATAAATATGCACACTATGTGTGAAAAAGCAAATGAAAACGATATTATTGGATGTATGAATTTTTGACTATTGACTTGTTGTACGTTTTGGAATGTTTGTTTGGCTAGCTCGGCCTTTGCATGCTTTTTAGATTTATTTTTTTTTTGTTTTAAAATTGTTCCGTGTATGTTATTTGTGTATTGTTATACATATGTGTTAGGTAATTTTAATTGTTTTGTATGTATGTATGTATTTTTTTTTTTTTAGATAATTTTGTATGTGAAATTAGTTTAATTTATTGAAATATTGCGTATAAGTGTAAAGTCATTTAGGCTTAAAGTTTTAACTATGTTGGCCAAATACTCTTCATAGATTTTTTTAGAGCTCTGCATAAGTGCACATTTATACTATATAACTAGCTTCTTTCGCTCAAATGAACAAGCACACCAATAATATTCACACTGTTAACACTACTGTTACTGTCATTCCTTTAAAATATAACTCAAAAAGTCAAATAGTGCACATACATATGACAACTACTCGCTTGTTTCAAATCAATTCAAGTCAATTTATTGTTTTGAAAAGCGTACGCAAGATTTATGAAATAATAATGCTTGACTCAATGAGTCTGCAAAGTGTTTGAATACTCATGACTCGTTTTACACAGTATCATTGACTAGTGTTAACATCTTTTTACTGTTCGCTTGTGCAGAGCTCTCAAAGAAATAGGTTTTCTCTAATTTAATTTTATATGATCAAGAAAAAAAGTGTTTAAGTGCATCATCAAATTTATGTATTGTATAATCCTTGTAAATCTTTTGTTTTTTCGCTGTCCCATATGTAGCGTTAATTAAAAAAGATTTAAAGTTATAACTTATTAATTATATATATACTTCTTAGGAAAATTTGGCCAACATTAAACGACATTTTACACTATGTGTTTTGAACAAAACGAAAGATGAAAAGAAAAAAAACTGCAATGAAAACAGAAACGCAAAAAAAAATATATAATTTTAATTCTATAAAACAAAGCTATTTGCTAAATAATAATTGAGTATTTATAAATAATTATATAATATAAATAATACTAATAATAATGGAGCGTACATATATAAACCATTTTTCTTACAAAACTTATTAAAAAAATAAAACATGTGAACTCTGCATCGTGACAATGAGACTGACTAAGATTACTTTCCGCAACTAAAAACACTGAAAAATGAAAGTGAATGATTTGAATAGTGTGGGACACTAAACTTCAAACAAAAAACTAAATAAATAATCAAAAATTTTGCTTGCTGAAGCCAATGAACGAACGAAAGATTAATTGTTTTATTAAATAATGTATGTGAATTTGTTGTTTATCGGATCGTAATTGCTGAATTAAACTTTTAAACTATAAAAAACTAAATAAATAAAAAAATGTGAGGAAATATTGTAAACTAAAAATGAAAAAAACAAACAACTTAAACTTGTGCGTGTATAAAAAAATTTAGCTAAAAAGTTTCTGTTTCATTAAATTTTAAGAGAGAGCGTAGTGTGCGATATACACACAAAAATATTTATATACTATAAACATAAAAAAAATAATTTATATGCGTTTTTTAGTTTAATTTTTTTCGTTAGTAATTTAATTTATTATATAACAATATTTAAAAAAAAATATATACATCTATGTTGAGTTAGTAAAAAAAGAGGGCAAAGCGCTGTTTTTAAATGTGTTTGTGTTAGGCAAATTTTATTTAATTTTTTAATTTTTATATTAATTTTTTTTTATGCATAAACGCAATCAACGATTTGACATTATATTTATATATTTAATTAAAAAATATACATATAAAACTAAATAAAAATATCAAAATAATTATATAACAAAAACATACACACCACAAACACACGAGGAAAGGCAAAATATTTAAATTAAGCTAAAAACAAACAAAAAAAAATATGCTAAAAAAATTTACAATAAGAAAAAAAAACAATATAAATATATTTTTTTTTATTGCTGCCCAATTTTAAAATTAAGTAGAAAATTTTATAATATTCAACTTTAAAATATTAAAAAAAATAGATTTATTTTTTATAGACGACGTTGACGACGCATTAACATAAAAAAATCTATAACCAAAATATTGTAACATATTTTTGAGCTTTTAATTTTTGTGTTTATCCAAAAAAAAAAAAAAATTAAGCAAAAATATTTATTTAAGTCAAAAAGTGTTTGTTGTAAACATAATTGTTTAAATGTTAAATCACAAAGAAAAAAAAAATATTGTGTAGACATAAAATTTTATATTTTTAATGTATGCAGTATAAACAAAAAAAATAAAAATAAAAACGTTTATATATTTGTAATAATTGTATTTTATTGTAATTATTTATTTATTAAACATTTCATTATGTTTGCTGCAATTTATACACAAAAAAAAAAAAATAAATGGTTTATTTAAAAAAAAAAAAAAAACGAAAATGCAGAGTTTAACAAAATTATAAACAAATGAAAAAAAAAAAAAAAAATAGTAAATATTAAAAAGTTAAAAAAAAAAAAAACAAAATTAAATTTAATAGCCTTTTTTTTTAATTTCTTAAATCTGATTTGTAACTTAATAAAACAGACTCCATTGTTGAACGCAAAATAACAATATTCAGGTTCAAAAATATATACAAAGAGAAAATTTAGTATTGAAATTATTATGCTACTTCTACTACTACTCTTTGAAATATTTAGTAATTAAATAAATAATAATAAAACAATATTAAAAATTTGAATATTTCAAAATAGCTCTCGTTCAGCAAAATAGCTAATTAAAACTTGAACTAATACTAAAGTATATAATTATTAAATTACAATTATAATAAAAAAAAATAAACTGACAAAGAACAAAGAATTGCAAAAAACTTTAAAAAAAAATGTAAGAAAACATAAAATATAAATAGACATTAGTTAAAAAAAAAAAAAAAAAAGGAAAGTTATGTGCATACGTACCTACAGACATATTTATTTTAAATAAATTATTTCAATTAAAATATGAATATATCGAATGAAGTTATCTTTATTTTCAATTGTGTATCTGCGATTCATTTACTTAGTTTTAAAGATATTTAACTGAAATTTTAAACTTCTGGTTCGAGAAAAAATTTTGTCCATTTTTGGTTTTGCTTCAAAATCACGTTTTTTTTTGACCATTTTGAGTCACTTTTCTCCGGTTCTACTGAACAGATTATAATGAAACCAAGTGCAATCAACGCAAAATTGTCTAATTTCTAAAACTGCATACTTATATTTTTCATTTAAATTTTTTTATATGCAGAAAAATAACTTCAAACTTTAAACGCGTTTATCTCGAAACAACGTTTTTTCGACTGGCGGCCACGACTGGCCGCCCGTAATTCTGAACCGATTTTGATGAAACTAGTTGCAATCGACCCAGAATTGTCACCATTTTCGTCCGAGCCACAATCAATATTTTAAAATTTTTTTGCTTTTTTTTTTTTAACAGAGAAAAAAAAAACAAAAAAAAAATTGCAAACATTTTTTGAAATTCGGACGATCAAAGCCCCATTTTTACTTTTCATTTCCGACAACCCGGACACCAGGAATTGTGGCCGCCAGCACCATGCCTTTTTTTTGACCACGTACTTTGAAGGCCGATAACTTATTGAACAGCCCTCGTAAAAAAAATTTTTTTATTAACTTGCAATTAATTTGTAATTGAATAAAAAACACTTTTCGAATCAGAAATATGTCTTTCCCTTTTTAAAAACCCATTTTTAATTTTCATGTTCCGAAAACAGCCAGAATCAGAATGCCCGCCTAAGCACCTTATGAACGAGTAGACTCGAGAATGAGGATGTCACGTCCATACAAATTTACTGCCCATTTTAGATATTTTGTATGAAAATGGGTATTATTTATGAATGTAGTCTAGGTTAAATACTTCTTATGTCGACCAATATCAAAACGAACGTACCACGCCCATTTTTAGATATAACCAACATACAAATTTACCGCCGATTTTAAAATTTTTGGTATGAAAAGTGGTATTTTTATGAATGTATTCACTCCAAATAGGATAAAGACAAATCTAATATCATCCTATGAACACACCACCGATATGATAAGGATCGTGCCTCTATAATATTTCTAAGCCCGAAGTTTTATTTTTCTACAAAGATGAACGTGGAAACATGGTGACAGATGTTCAAAAATCTTTTAAATAATAGAGGAACCCTACTTGGAACAGAGAATGGAAACAATACAACCAACAGAGAAAAAGATCTGGATCCTACGAAAGTTACGCAGCTTGCGTGTGCTAATGACATTGATGTTATTTGTATAAGTCATTAATTTCATTCTGTTATGAAAGAATTGAGCTCAAATTTAGAAAACACCTCCTTCCAATTTTTTTAAAATTTTTTATAGAAGATTTTTTTCTTGTCCTTTAATTTTTCTTAGTTAAATATGAGACAGACGGTCGATATTTAGCCCAGTTTCAGTTTACAAACTATGGACTAAAAAAAAAAAACAAATTAAATTTATTTTTAAAACTTGCAACATTTGAAATGCTCTTAACTAAGCAAATACGTACATATAACACCATGCAATTATCAATTATGTACAAACATATGTACATATATCACATTCGAACGTGCTAGACAGGTTGCCATGAGATTGTTTTCTAACAGTAAACAGTTAAAAATAGTTCACAAGCGGGGAGAGGTCAACAAAACAGTAAAATAATTTTAGTTCGAAAAATATTATTATTGCAAAATATTAGAAATTTCTTTTTATAAGTTTATGAAAAGTGATTTATTGTCGGCGTAAGAATGGCTCAACCAACGCAAAATGCTGAAGCCGGCAATCTGCCGGTCTGGCCGAGTGCACGTATACCGCAGGGTGGTCTTTTTCATACGCCAAAAATTGAATACAGCAAGGAGACAGCGGATTTGATTAAATGTAAGTGTAAACATGTATAACCAACCATTGTCTCATGCTACTTTAATATTTCCAATACAGTACTCGCCAAAGAGTCCAAGATGTCAATGCTTATGCGTAAGCAGATCGATGATAGTTTACGTAATGGTGAACCGTTACCCAAACCAGAACCGACACGCATTAATACAAACAATGATCCGGATTTGGAAACCGAGGCTATATTGCGACGTGCTCGAAATGCAAAGCGCAAAAGCTTATCGAAGATTGTTGCTAGTGGCGCTTATGAACAATCTTACTACCGGCCACCGGCCGATGATCGGCAACTTTGTGAAAAGGCTAAGGCAAATTTGCAGCGACAGATGTGCGGCGTTTATTTACCTGATCCGGCTATGTCTGTTAAGCGTAAACTAAAACCACGTTATTCGGCGGAAGAATGCAAAGTCACTGATGCTGATCTGATCAATGAGAGTGAGTGCTTTAATGTTTATCATAAAAAAAAAAAATAATAAAATTTATTATTCTATTTTTTTCTATTAACTTGTAGTGTTGGATCAAATCAATGAACGTACTGAATGGTTAAGCGAAATGGAAGCGCTTGGCGAGGGCAAAAAGTATCGTAATGAAATACGCGAACAGATTAGTGAGCGTTTACGTCGTATACAGGCTCTCGAATCAAAGATTACACTGAAGAAGAAAGGTTGTCGCTATGTTGACTAAGCATAGACCCTTGCAATATTTTCTGAAAGGTTAAAAAAAGTATATTTAATATTCGTTTTAAGTTTATTTTTAGTTTGGCCCCGTTTTTTTTTAATATTATATTAAGTGCTTCGTAGAAAAAACAATAACGGCGCAGATATAAGTTTTAAACATTAAAATTTTAGTTTAATATTAAAATAACTGATTGGCGATACAATTTTAATTAATTAATGAAATTCGGATAAATGTCAATTTGTAGAGTCTCCTAATATATTTGTGAAGATTTTGTTATGTTTCCACTACAGTTGCGTTTCACGACAATCGATTAACGATTTCGGGAATAAATCGGAATTGTAATGGAAACCTAACATTAGACGTACAAACTTAACGTAGTTTAAAAATCGAAAGATGCATTCAAATAGACATATCAAATTAGGCTTAAAACTTATTGGCAGCGTTAAAAAGTTAGTTTACATAATAAGTTTATCGAAATAAATACTACATATACAGAAATAGTAAGCAAAAATACACTAGAACAATATATTTTTAATTGTTTACAAATATGTATGTACGTATGTATGTATAGTATATATATAATTCTATGCTCTAAACAGACCATATGGTCATGGAGAATAATCTCATCCAAAAATAGTTAGCTACACAATGCTAATAATCCTCTGCTTTAACATGATGGCATATGACAGCGAAACTCACCGGCTGCTTCGGCAAAACGGTTTCTTATCAAATAACCGCTTATTACCTCAGCAACTTCATGTGGACGATCTTCGTGTACGGCATGACCACAACGTGCAAGTACCTGCATCTGAAAGCGTCCTTGCATTTGTCCAACGGTCAAGGCCTTATCAAGACCATCAATGCTGGCGAGTAGCAATTGTTTTGGCAAACGGAGATCAAGAAATTTTTCGCTTAGTCCTGAAAACCAACCGACCCAATATTTCTCGGATTTGGAGAGATCAATACGCCAGGTGTATCTGGGAAAAATAAATTTAGTATTTTATAAAAAGAAACAAATTGAAGCGCTAATTGTCACATACTTTTTCGGAGATTCGCTGACAGTTGTTTCGGGTTTCTTAAAATCTATTTCTTCTGATTGTGTTTCGCTTGTATTAGCAGCAGTTTCTTCATCTTCAGAAATACTAAACGGATGCGTAAATGTTGAAGTGCTACTTGCATCTGTAGCATCATCCTCGCTCAGAGGCAACTCATTGGTGGCTAGTTCTTTTGTTATGCAGCTACATAAATACAAATTAGAATACAATTTTTGTCAGAAAATATTTTTCGTTTAGAAATTTTGAATAAATTTAATGAAATCGCATCGATTTCATTCGAACATTTTCTAGAAATTCTTTAGCTATTTCTGAATTTGTTATGCCGATTTCAAAGCTATCATTTTCCAGTTGTGAACATGCAAAATGCAACAGCTTTCTCAAGACGATTTACTCACTTTATAATCTGTCCTGGCATTGAAACTTTGGCACTATCAACATTACGTATCTGTCCACTACGTATACACCACTCGATTGCATTCGGTATACTCTGAAAATGTGTTGGACGGGAACGTAGGAAACTTTGCATACTTGCAAGCGCTTCCATGGCTGTACCTTCTACGACATCAATAACGGTTATGCCAATAAGACTGGATACAATTGCACAATGTGCAAAATGTACAGCAATTGCGCCACCCATCGAATGACCAACAATGTAGATTTTTGGCATTTCTTCTTCGCCTGGATAGAGTTTTTGTAGTAAATCGCCAATGTCTCTGTAAAAAGAAAAAAAAATTTAAAGGTAAATAAAAATCGTTTATAAAAAAAAAAAAAAACACTTGACACTCTTTCAGCACACACACACACACATTTTAAAATGTACATACTCGTATGTCAAGCAGAAAATTCCTATTATAAAAAAAAAAATATGCAAATTTAAAGCTACTACCTCGGTTTATAAATAAACACCAAAACAAACAAACATACAAACTAAAACAAAGCTCAAATCAAATACAGAAGTAAACACGTTACAAGAGTTCGTTCAACCATCCACCCATCCTCCCACGCGAACACTTATAAAGTGCAACGCATTCCCCGTGCTTACTTGGCCAGTGTATCTGCGGAAAGGTCATCTTCGTTGTCGGTCTTGGTGTCTCCATGGCCACGTAGATCTATGGATAAACACTGACAATGTATCATGTTTGTAATTTCAGTCTGTAATTTAAACAAGAGAAAAATAATTTTTAGAAAATAAAAAAAAAAAACAATATAGATATTCTAAGTTGACATACACAAAAGTGTGCCCAAGTAAGTGCCGAGTAACCGCCACCGTGCAACAATAAAAGTAAAGGGCCCTCCTTCTCGGGGCGTTTTGTGCGATATACGCGGAAAGTACGGTTTGTGTCCACGCATATATCCTCTTTCTCAGCAAAGAACTCACTCCACATAGTGGGTTTAAAATCACGTATACGTGATTTCTTAAAGGAATCACTACAAAAAAAAAAAAAGGTTTATTAAAAGTGCTAAGAAGTAAATAAAATTGTATAATTTAAATAAAATTCAATTGCAACAACAACAAAAACAAAAATGATGGCATCATTGTCGTCATTGAAATTGCAACCAAACGCCGCACCGCAGCCAAATTTTTTCGCAACTTACGCTCTGCCGATGCGTCCGCCCGGTATAGTAGGTGGTAATTTGCCCTTAAGCATTGTACGCTGTAAGCTGGACATTGTTTGTGCTTATTATTTAAATGTTCTCTTTTTTTTTTTTTTTTTGTATTTCGTTTTCACTTAAATTATTTTTAATTTATTTTCGTTGAACTGTTATGTCTTCTTAAGCTCCAATTGGACTCGAATTGCGGGCAGCTGATTTTTGCAAATAGATGTTCGATAACATATATGGGTCCGCTTTTGGTGCTATCGAACGCGATAAACAGTCATCGGCCGCAGTTTCTGCTGAGGACACTTCTGGTATTTTCTTTTGGTATTTTGAGGATGCCAATGCTGCCACCTAAAACACGTTTTGCTTTAGGTGGCAACATTATGTTATTCGGTTAATCATCACAGTCAGACGGGCGGATGGACGGACAGACTGTGCTGTTGAAATACTAAGGTTTTTTTTCTTTGTTTTATGGCATAAAATAAATTTAACAAATTTAAACAATGGCTTCGTACGTACGTGCTATGTATGACTTCTCCGGCGAGCCTGGATCGTCGGAAATTACTATAAAAACAGGCGAAGTGCTCTCAGTGACACGAACAGACGTCGGAGAAGGTTGGTGGGAGGGTAAAAATAAAAGTGGTCAAGTAGGACTCTTTCCAGCGGCATATGTCGAAGTGATGTCAGCCGCAGAAGCACAAAAACAAATGCAACCAAGTGCAGCGTTAGATCCATTTGGAACAAATAATATTGCAGCAGCAGGGGCGGCACCCATTAGTAATAGCATTAGCAGCAGCAGCAACAGGTACGATCAGACGGCAGATGATGATGACAATGATTGGGAAGACGATTGGGATGATGACAATGATACATACTCGGAAATTGGTCCTTCTGGTAATGGTGCTAGTCGAGCGTATGCCACTAATGCAACATCAACAGCAAGTTCAGGTTTAGTGCATTCCACAAGCAATTATGATAACAAAAATCTACCAATTGCACCAAACGATGATACTATGTCAATTGCTTCCGGTACTGTAGGACATCACAATACAATGAAAAAACCAACGGGCATGTTTGGCAAAAGTTCGGACTCGTATATACTTGGCTTGGGTGGCAACAAAGAAAAGATACCTGACAATGAAATGGTATATATAACGCAAATTGACGAAATGATATTTCAATGGCAACAGAATAACTCACCATACTCGGTAATAGTGGCGAGTCCGAAAAAGGAGTCGAAGTTTAAAGGCATGAAGACATTCATTGCCTATCAACTGACGCCGAGTTTTAATAATATATCGGTGAGTACACTATAGCTTTCCCCTCGCTCGCTTATCTTTTGTCTGCAGTAAAGAGTTTAATATTAATTAACCTTGTGCTTGGTGGTGTTGGCGTAGACTGATATGAAGATATGGCGTTGCTCGCTGTCAGTAGTAATTGTTAATTAATGCTTTAAAGTATTTAAAAAGAAAACGAAAAGAAAAATAACCATAAAAAGTAAAGTTCAATTGAGTTATGTTTTTATAATTAATATAGCTAAGCCAACGCAACAAGAGTGCACAAAGAAAAGTGATTGAATCCTTATATGTATATATTTTTCCAAGTTATATAACATATACAGGGTGACTGATATGCAGTAAAATCAGTCAAAAGTCAATTATCTCCGCTACAAATCTTCAAAAGTATTTACGTCTCGATTTTTAAAAACAAAAACGGAAAAAATATATTTGGAGTAAAACGATTGCATTATATTTTGCTGGATAATCGCAATCAGCTTTATTTTTTTTTTTGCAGAGTTCAAACACCTCAAATTTTTGTGTATTTCTCTGCTATGACTAATAAGCTTTCAAACGTAAAGAAAATGCACGCATTTACTTTACAGAGTAGACAACAGAAAGCAATATCCAGCATATGTAGTGGTGTTTTCAGCAGTGACCCCCGAATGGTCGCTTTCCATTTATGTTTTTATGGAGCCTGACGTCAAAGTCTTTTCGAGGTCATTAAATGTACAATTCATTTTGACTTTCGTTTCTGAAAATGTTCATCGAAACAATCCAAACCCATACAGCCAACTAGGGTTTGGCTTGTTTCAATAAGCTTTATCAGTAAAAGGAATCACAGGGTTTTTCAAAAATACTTTCGAATCTGATTTAGAATTTGAAGAGCCAAGCGTTTCGTTCATAGAGCATGAATGTTTCTACAGAAATTGACCCCATCTAATTACGTAGGAGCGTCCAAGAGTAATTTCCATTCATCAATCCATATAAGAAAAATGTTACCACAAAAAAAAAAAAAAAAAAAACGGTTTAAGCTGGAGATATAAAAATGAACCCCGGATTCAAACTCTGCAATGCCAAAAACATGACTAGAACAAATACATTATTTTGTATGCCTCTTAAATGCAACAAAGTCATAGAACTGTTTACATTTCATATCATATTCGCCACCCTGTATTTATATCTTTAAACTGAACTTTAACTGCATGACTCACACAACAACAATGTTAGACATTAGCAACAACAATAAAATGAAAAGCATTTGTTTAGATTTTAATCGAATTATTATTAAACTATTTTTTAATTGATTTTCACAGGTGTCACGTCGCTATAAACATTTCGATTGGCTACACGAACGTCTTGTTAATAAATTCGGACTAATACCCATTCCACCGTTACCGGATAAACAAATCTCCGGACGTTATGAGGAACAATTCGTTGAACATCGTCGTGTACAATTGCAAGAATTTGTCGATTGGGTATGTCGTCATCCGGTGCTTTCTAAATGTGAAGTATGGTATCATTTTCTAACCTGTACCGATGAGAAAATCTGGAAATCTGGTAAACGAAAAGCTGAACGTGATACGTATGTTGGTGTTACATACTGTTGGGCAATAAATCCACCGGAAAAACAATTATTACTCTCGAAAGTTGATGTACAAATGGATAGTTGTTCACAGTTTATACACGGCATGGATGCATCGATACGTAATTTAACCGCAATATCGAATGACATGGCGAAACGTTCACAAACGCAATGTAAAAAGGAATTCCAACGTATCGGTGATGGTTTATCGGATTTGGCAAAAGCACTCAATATCGATGAGCGTCGTGCACCCACGCGCGGTAGTGTAGCACTATCGGAAAGTGTGGGACGCATAGGTGGCATATTTATTGGTATTGGACAAATGTTTGGTGATCAACCGAAACATGATTGGATACCATTCTCGGATCGTTTGCATATCTATCGGTAAATTACTTATAATTAAAATTTTATTTTTTTTTAAACGTTTTTATTTAATTTTTTATGCAGTGGCGTGCTAAACTCTTTTCCGGATATATTATCAACACACAAAGGTGCAATGCAAAAACGCAAAGAATGTGAACGTCAAACCGCCGAACAAAAAATGAGCAATGCTCAACTCGCCGATGTCAATCGACGCACCGATGTCATATCATACGCTGTACTCGCCGAAATGTCGCATTTTAAAACGGAACGCGATAGCCACCTAAAGCAAACGTTAAAATCATTAATTGAAGAGCAAATAAAATTCTATTCTGGTGTTGTAGCAAAGCTACAGGAAGCACATCGCCAGATTGAGTAATTATTCGGGGAGCAAAATTTCTACAAAACCGCAGGCATTAAATGGCATAAAAATGCTTTGTTTTTTTATCTATTAAGTAGAAAGTTAAAAACTATATACAAAGATTTGTAATTGATAACAAATGAATGGCATAAATAACTATTTTTGTAAAATTTATATAATGAGATAACTAAAATATTGTATTTTTGTGGTCATTGTGCGCGCACATTTTGCCTAAATTGCCTGTGCCTATACACGCAAATGTTGTACTAATGCATTTCATTTTCAATTGATTTCCATATTTCAAATGTTGTCTAAATATTGACGCAGTGTGCAAATAATCCTATGCTTTAAAAAAAAAAAAAATTGTAATTGTTTAATTCCAAACTAGTATTTTGTTATTGTAGTATTTTTTTCTAAATAGTTTTCTTTCTCGCGCAATCGTTTATATAGTTTTATATATATAATTTATTTATACGTACACAATTATTAATTGAAATGCTATTACTGCTATTTATATATGGAATTTATTATTATGCTGATTTATACAATATTAATTATTATACAATACTATGTATGTACTTGCAAAGCACAATACAAAATTTATTTAAAAAAAAAAAAAAAAAAAAGATTTTGAAATTTTCCTTTTTCTTATGTCAGCTTTTTATAAAATGACTAGATCAATAAACTTTTTATACATGTAAATGTAAAACATTTTAATACCAAATTTTATTATTTTACTTTTTTATTAAACCAAAATTTTCGGACGTTATTTACACTCTGAAAATTTTAAATGAATTTCTTAAATATTTTCCAGGGCCAGCTCAGGACTTAAACGAACACAAATTATGGAGTCTATCTATGTTAATAGATCAGCAAAATTTTACTTCATTTGTGAATATTTAGAGCTCTTATATGATGTATATATTTTAAGCAACGATCGATCCTAGAAAGATACAAGCACAATTTGATATGTAATGGCAAAATCTATAAATTTAGCGACGAACATCCAACATATTCTACAGCCCCAACATTTATTGCTGTTTCAAAACATTAGGAAAGGCTTAGCGGTTAGATTTTTTCGTCGAATGTAGAGATTATCACTAAAACTATTTTAAGCATGGACAAAAAGAGTTATCGACTATAGATGACATAGCTCGAAAATTCAATTATTCATTATTCATAGATTTTCGGGATACTGAAGAACTCCCATACTAACTCCCATCTCTAAGAACGACTCAGACTTCTACCTAACTTTACTTACTTTCTACCTAAACTCGACTAATCGAGAAACCGTGTACCCAACCTATATGAACCATAAAGACACGTCTCCTTCTATATGAGGAGGTTAATGTGCGAAATATATCTCAGATTATTATAATGTCTTGGCTTGTTTGATTTCTGTACGTTTGGGACATTATCAGTTAACAGAAAATATGGTGAATTTCAAGAATCTGTTGATCGAGAACAGTGCCAGATGAGGTATGGTACCAGAGTACTAAAGTCTGAGTACAATAGATCTGTTAAGCTCTATTCTCTTGTTATAAAGATTCGATTTTAATACATTATCAACTCTTTTTCTGAAAAGAGATGGAACGTTGCGATTTTCGGAAGAATTGTAACCAAAACCCTGCTCCACGAACGCAAAGCATTAACTTTAATAGTTTTCAAGTTACAAACATTTCTTCGAAAAATCAACTATTTCATCTTTAATATACAAAAAAAATATAAATTAGTAATAAAACCACAATTTCTTATCAGCGAAATTCTCTAAAATTCAGTTTGTTTATTATTTTTATTTTTGTTTGTTTGTATATCATCTTGGTTAGTAATATATTTTTATATATATTTATATAAATAATAATAATAATAAAAATTGCACAGTGTGATAGATAAAATAATAATAATAATAATAAAAAAAATGTGATAAAGAAGATAACATATATGATACAAAATAAAATATTTTTTAAATAAATTAATACACAATAATCAAGAATTTTTTTTATACTTCTTTAGCTTTTCTCTTTTTTTTGTGTTTTTGATAAGTATTACTTTCCACAATTGTTAGTCGTCTTTTCGTCTGTTTTCTCTATATATATTAATTTTTTTAATGGTATAATGTTCTTTTTGCTTATGTGGAATGAATTTTAATGGTTTTAATTTTTTTTTTTGTTATCTAAAGTCCATTTTTTTTTGATACACACTTTTACGTCAACTTTAATTGTCTCAGCCGTTGTATGGTATGTTTGATTTGATTTTTTTTTTAATGTGGTTTGTCTAATGGATTATTTTATAAATTTTCCTTTGTCGATTATTTTTTTCACGTTCTCTAATTTGCAGAAAACATCTAGATAAAAAACGCTATATACACAGTAACGCAGCAATTGGTGATATAGAATAAATTACAATTAATAGATTTTGGTTAACAATACATAAAAGTAATAATAATTAATTAATAATAATTATAATAATAATAATATATATGATGTGTGTAACAAACTACTCGATCGATAACAAATTTTTACTAATTCAATTAAATTTCTTCACATACATAAATTATTATTTAGATTTAGCTGTCTTTTAAATTTATATATATATTTTTTTATATTAATCTTGTTTTTTTTTTATTTTAAGGATTCATTGGTGTGAGGAGTGAATGATTATATTCTTTGATTTCAAAGTTTATACAGCGTTCAACAAAAAAATATTAATACGACAATATTTAAGAAGAGAATATATGCCCCAAAGTCAAAAATGTTGTTAAAATTTTTTAGGAAAATTTAAACTTTTAAAAAATATTCTAAATATTGAACATGCTTGTCAAATACTTTTTTGTAACGCTGTACATGTTTAATTGTAGCCAATGAAAATTATTTTTAAAGCTCTGCACTCTGTTAATGAACTAACTCAATGCAGCTTGAAATTTTTCTGCTGGTTGTCTGTCTGTCTGTGGGTCGGTCTGTTTGTCTTATATTAATTGTAACCTAACGTAGTGTGCAATCATATTCGCTAAAGCGCATTGAATTGTGCTTTTGATTGGCTGCTGCTGCCATTGCTGCAACTGCATAGGGATTCATTTGTCCAGCACTTACAGCAGCAGCTGCGGCAGCACCAGTACCGTTCTTTTCAAGAAACGCCTTCTGTTGCTGCATATAGGGATTAAAGTGATGCATATACATGGAAGCAGCTGATGACATTTGTGCCGCATAATTATTTGCAGCATAACCACGTTGCGTAGCAGCAGCAGCCCATTGATTGGCAGCAGCCGCAGCAGCGGCATTGGTCATATGATGTCCTGACGCATTGTGATGATGTGCTTGTTTTGTTGTTGTTGTTGATGCTGCTGCTGATTCTGTTGCTGCTGTTGATGTTGCTGTTGTTGTTGCTGCCAAAAACTGTTATTACCATGGTCCATATAGTTTTCGGTAGTATCCTTATATAAATATGAATTAAGTAGTGACTCTCGTGCAGCTGCCTGATGGAACATACTTTCCATAGCAGCACTATAGGAATTATTACAAAATTTATTGCTATTATTACTTTGATTGTTGCTTGTTGTGTTTTGCTGTTGTTGTTGCTGCTGCGATTGCTGCTGCTGCTGTTGGTGTTGTTGTTGATGATGAGAATGTTGTTGCTGTTGTTGTGTGGCTTGTGGCTGATGATCATTTGGTATTCTAACACTACTACTACCGCTAAGTTTGTTACTAACACTATTGTGGTTGCTATTTGAATTGATGCTGCTGCTGCTGCTGCTGTGGTTGTTGTTGTTGCTGACGTTTTGTTGCTGACAACTGCTACCGACTACGTTAGCTGCTGCTGTTGCATTGTTACTATATTCATTCAATTCCTGTTGCTGTTGTTCATAATTATTGCCGTTTGCTGGCTCCTTAGGAGCCCGGGTTGTGTGTCATTCACCAGCAGCGGTTACTGTCGTCCATTGCCAAGGGCTGTTGTACCCAGTTTTAGGATTGCTAAAGTGAGATTTTTCATTAGTTTTGTTTTATAAATAACACATTTGCATATGCACGTACCTGCCAAAGAGTGGATGCCAAAGCGCTGCATTTGCATCCATATTATTGGTAGCATTCATATTGTTAGCGTTTGTAGCGGCATCCGCTGGCAGTTCACCTCCTATATGCATATTGTGACTACGTTTACGTTGTGTTTGCTGTTGTTGCAGTTGTGGCTGTATTTGTTGCTTGGCATGTTCCAAAGAATTATAGGTAATAGCTACTTTACTGGAACGCAAAGTACGCGTATTGCCGCTGTTGCTTGCTGCCTCTGCTGCAGGATTTTTCAATTTTGTTGTTATTGCTGAGCCACGTCCACGTAGACCATCGAACGGCACATTGAGTAGAGGAACACTTGATGCATCTGATGCTGTTTTAATGTTTTCTGGATCCAGTAGATTCGAGAGCGATTTACATGTGAGCCTTGGTTTGTGTTCTGTAGTTGGCGGCGGTGCTGATGCTGCTGTCTGCTTTTTCTCTACATGCACCACACTATTGCTTCCAGCTTGTGCGTTGTTACAAAAATTGCTATTAAAATCAGGTATATTTAAAGCTTCAAAACCGCTTGTTGCTTCTGCTGGCACTGAACGTCTTGCACGCTTCTGGTCAGCATGTAGCTCCGCGTTGGCTGTTGCATTTTTAGCTGCTTGTGTTGCAGCCACCGCAGCTGCGGCCAGCAATTGTTGTTGCTGTTGTTGTGGCGTTGGCTCGCATTGCTGTTGTTGTTGTTGGTGGAAGCTGCCGCTGCCGCAGCAGCTGCTGCTGCATTCATGCTAAGGAAATTTGGCATCTGCGGTTGAAATAATTTCTGGAAGAAGGCAAGCTCCGCTTGATTTGGAAAGGCATTGAAGTTTGGTTGTGGCGCTACTGCTGGTGGAGTCGGCGGGGGACGTGGTGTGGGATGAACTTTTGCCGGAGGTGGTGGCACTGGTGGCGAAGGCGTTGGTTCCTTATGTTGTGTATGTTTTGGCGTTGACATTTGTTTGACATAATGCTTATACATTTCATCCAAATGTTGCAGTCCAAATTGATTGTTATAGTATGCAGGCATCATATTATTTCCGAATTTACGTTGTATTCCCATTGGATCTTTAAGTGTTTTAAAGAACTCCTGCGATAGCTGCCCAATATATGGTAACCAGATCATTTGCTGTAGTACAGCCAATGTTGCAGCGTTAATATCCGTTGCCAAACTGGAATCAGCTGGCTGTGCATGCGGTGTATGTGCACATTTGTTAGTTACCAAATTATTTTTAACTGGTGGCGGTGCAGGCAGTGGGCTTGGTTTATGCTGTGGCACAGTTACAGGTTGCTGCTGTTGCCGCTGTGGTTCCTTTGTGCTTGCCTGCATTTTGGTAGCAAACTCATTGAGATTGACATTAGGCGTTAATGGTGGCGTTTGCTTGTTTTGTGGTTGTTCCATATCGTTTTTCAATATTGCTTCGAGTTGAGCCATAGAGATTACTAGAATATTAGGATTTTGAATGATTTCGGGATATGCGAATGCTTCCGGCAAACGTAGCTCAGGACGCGTTGTTAGGAGTAATGGGATTTCACGAGCAGGAGAAGCAAGTACCGCACCCAGGCGATCTTTTGGCACGAGTATGGGATCGGGCACTTTCCACTGTGGATTGCTCAAGAGCATTTTTAGCTGTGTTAGTGCATCTGGATCCCTGTTCATGGTTGTCTTCACAGTGCTGCAATGACGTTTCTTAAGCGGTCCTATATCGTCTTCTTCTTCGTCGAGCACAACAGTTTCCATGTAACTGTTTGCTGTGGCTCCCTCTTCTTGCAGGTACTGCTGACGTGGTCGTTGTTGCCATAGTCTTGTCGCGACATTTGCCAAGATCAATGGGCTCTGCTTGTTGGTGTTGAAGATTGGCCACTGTTGACAAACCAGGTAGTTGATTTAAGGCATTCAGCTTTATAAACTGCTCCAATATTAGATTCTTTATTGTTTCCGATGTGGCCTCTACTTCGACAGGAATTGCGGTGTTTTCCTCATGTGATGGTGACTTTAGTATATCCGAACTGGACGTTACAGCACACTGGCTGCGTGACTCTGAAGGAGGACATACTTCTTCGCGTTTTTTATAGCTCAGATCCTTTGGAGCTTCATCCGTTACTACTACTGCTGGCGACTTCTCGTTAGACTTGAGTGGCAGTGACTGAGTTTCCATTGTATCAACAGAAGCAATGGGCGAAATTATTGCAGGCTCCGCCACAGCAAGTGCTGTTTCTTTTTCAAATGTATCGATGAAATTGTTTGAATGGAACAATTCACCATTAAGTCCTTCGATTTCGCCGGCCTCATTGAAAGATAGACACTTCGGTGCATCATCAACCATATCCAATATAGGCGGTAGATCCTTAGTATTGAGGTCATTTAAATCTGCGCTGATAATGCCGAAAGAGTTAAGCGCATCTTTCATCATGGCTTCAGCAACAGTCACTGTAGCTGCTGTAGTGGTTGAGGAAGATGTGTCCTGCACAAGATTATCCTCACAGCTACGCTTAACCAACGAATCAAGCAAATCAGCACCATTGCTGCCATTATCGCTGCTACAGTGTTGCAAAAGATCAGCATCATCTAGCAGATCCTTCAGATTCTTTGTGTTCGCATCGAAAAGAATCTCGCCAGCATTGTCGTTATCCAATGCAACGACATCATCGACAGACGTTGTATTCTTATCGGCGTTTGTCGGAACTACCATAGTGTCATCCAAAAGATTTTTATCCAGTAAACTTTCTTGTGAGCTTGAAACACGCACGACCAATTCCCGCTCGGATTCCGTGGCACCTTTAGGTAGAAAAAGTCCAGTCATGGGACATAATTGCAATTCCATTGGCGTTGGTGAACTCTGATATGTAGTTGTGTTTGCCGTTAAAATCTTGTTATCCACGACACTTTCGTTTGGTGCAATGTCTGTTTCACGCTGCATAAGCGTTTCAAAACAAACGGTACTCTGCAAATTCATGTCATTGTCCACTTCCGTTCTTACCGCTGCTGGTGACGGCGGAATTGGCAGTGGTGATGACATTGTAAGCTGACGCTCCATTAACTGTGCGCACATTTCATCTGATGGCGTTATAACCAGTGGCGTTGGTGGTACGACAAGCACATTATCAGTTATCTCTGGAGGCGCATAGCTCAAAGTGTTTTCAAGTGTTGTGGTATCCTCATTCCAATCTTGCAGTAATTTTTGTGCAACGCCAGCGCAAATTTCAGCCGTTTCAGCTTCCGTTGTTGTCATTGGCGGCATAACCGTCTCCAATTCTAAATGAGCTTCTTGTTGCTGTTGCAATTCCTGTTGCTGCAATAGTAGATGCTGTTGATGATTTTCGTATACTTCGCGTTTGACCTTCATCAAGGGTGGTGATGCTGAAGCCGCCGCTGCTGTTTGGAAGAATTTAACTATCCTAGTCGAGGAAGCATCGGTGCGCGGTGTAGAACGCCAATGGCCATTGGTGGTTTTCGTTAACCGTATACGATTGCGTTTATCGTAATCCTCACAGCGCACTTCAACAATGCGCGTATCGTCTTGTTTGACCCAAAGAAAAATGGGATTAACGCTTGGCGTTGTTACCGAAGACGACGTGGTACTTGAAGCAGTTTTTGTCTTTTTCTTTGGCGCTGTTGTTGCTTTTGTAGTGGCGGCGGCGGCGTTGGCCTGTGTTACTTTTGTTATATGATTTGCCGTTGCTTTAATTGCTGCTTTTGCATTTAATGCTGTTTTGGTTTCAAGTTTAATGGTTGGTTTTACATTTTTGCGACTTTCTTTTACAATCGCTGGAGCTGGCTCCGCCACGGTTGGAGTAGGCAAATCCAACGTTGCTATCGGTGTGGGTATAGCCTTAGGCGTTACTACCTCCAACGGCGCTGGCGCTACTGTCTCTATTTCTGCGGCAGTCTGTGCACACTTTGGTTCAGTTTTGATTTCACGCAAGATGTTACATTTGGTCGGTCTTGGATTCTGTACTTTCAGATGGCCAAACTTTTGCTTAGCACGCGTTGCTTTGCCTTTAGCACCGCGACGTCGACCGCTTGGCTGCTCCTCGAAAACGAGAAAGATATCGCGTGCCACTGTATTGTTTAAAATAAAAGTAAATTTATGTATATGCTTTTTTTTAATTAGAAAAATTATTTACCTCTTCTCCGTTCTGATTTTCTGTGCACCACCTGCACTTCGGCTGCTGGAGCTGCATGCAGTGGTGCAACAAATTCCTTTTTAATATTGCTACTGGCCGTATCATTGTTGGTCGTCGTATTATTATTGTTGTTGTTGGTTGTCGATTTATCATCATCATTGTTGTTGTTGTTATTGTTATTATTGCCCTTATTGATGATATTTTGTTGTTGTTGTTGTGGTTCACTTGACCTGCAAGTGGTCCTGGGCATGTTTCGGCCGCCGCGGTTTAATCTTGTGTAAAAGCGATTGTCATGTTTTATTTACGATTTGCCTTTTTTTATTTTCTATTTTGTTGTTTTCTGATTTTGTTTAATTTTTCTACTCAGCTTTGCTGCATTTAATGCAAATCTTGACCTGACCCCAGAGCTCCCGCGACCCTGCGCTATCTATATACGCCGAACGAGAGTTGTAACGAAGCAGCAGTTGCTTTTGTTTTGCACTTGGAGCTCTTCTCTACTCTTCTGTTTTTTTTTTTTTTTTTTTTTGTTGTTTCGTTTAATCCGAATTAAACAAAATTTTGGCAGTGGAAGCGATTTTCTTTGAGATTTATGGTTGTCTCAGCAGTTAAATCGCATTTATTGACGATTAACGCTCGTTTTATATTGCTTTGCTTTAAGTTTGTTGCATGCTTCTTCACTTTATGTATGTTTTACGTTGACAAAATCGATGAATTTTGTATATGTATATCAATTCACGAATAAAGTTTACGGGCGTATTGGAATTTTAGGCAGGCCGTACATGTTCATGCAGTGGCATGCAACACAGTGCCTTCATTTTGCTTAATTATTTCACTATTGCCTTAATGAAAACTTGTAATATTGTTTATTCTTTTTATAGTTAAGCTTATTTTTGTATCTGCTGCGGTTAAAATTGTTTTCTTTGCTGCAATTCAATAGTATTTCTTAACGAAAATGCTGTGTCGTGTAAGGGCTGCTTAAAGCAGTGCAGACGTTCTAATTGGATTTCGTGTTGCCAGACGTTATGACATTGTCTATTAAGCTAAGCTCAAAGTTAAAAAAAATGATAAAATATATATAATAAGAATTAATTATACAAAAAAATAATATTAATATTAATAATACATAAAAAAGTATATATATTGATTGTCACTCCATAACTTGAGAACGATTGGCATAAAATTACAGGGGAAGGTGCAGGGAGGAGTGATAATGGTTAGTTTATTTTGAAATTTTGACCGGGTACCCAAAGGGAGCCTCGAAACCGTAAAAGCCATATCTTTGTATTGAATAAACGTAGAGATTTAAAACATGACGCATTTGAAAGATGGTTAAAAAATATTCAAGACATGTTCAAGGGTTTTCCGAAATTTGGACCTGGGATCCATTGGTGGACCCAAAACTGATTTTTTTACCAATTTTTTTGTTGTTTTTTAGATTTCAGTTAAGCTCTATGAAATTTTGACGTGAGCCTTAAAACTAAAAAAGCCATATATTTGCATTGACCCATACGTGGACCCAAAATAGATTTTTTGACTAATTTTTTTTTTAGAAACTTGAAACTGGGCGCATTTGAATGATGGTTAGACGTGATTAGGAGATTTCCAAAATTTGGACCCACATTTTAAGTCTATATTCATATTTAGCCGACATTTATATAACATTTAATCTTAAAATACGAAAGGGATAAAAAATGTTTTTAAAAATTAAGAAATTCGTTGACCGATCTCAACCAATTTTAAACTGGAGATTTGGCTTGATTCAAAAAGCATTTGTACCATATTTGAAGCCATTAGCTTTATAAACATTTTTTTTTCTTATTTATGTATGGGGTCTACGTCTAAAAGTACACAGGACATAGAAAAGCTTTAGATAAAAATTTCAGGTTAATATCTTTATGGTCTTATGGTCTAAATGTGTGTTCAGGTAGAAAAATGGAAATTAACATTTTCACCATAATGTGTTTACTGTTTTACGGTTCTCTCAAAATAATATTCCTGGTTTAACCAAATCACAATAATAATAAAGGTGGTAATAAAAATAGTGAGTATTTTTAGAACCATAGACTGGATGTAGTGACCATGAAGAATTTTGGTTGGCTGATTAAGAATCTTTGATCAGAATCATTCTATCGAGACAAAAAGACTCTTATATCCCAAAAACGATGGAATGGAACAATTCTGAGCACGGACTTTAACATATATCTGTACACTATGGCCAGTCTCTAGCTCCGTCATTTAGTCAAAGTTTAGTTTATAAACTTTTATTTAAATTTTTTCAAGACAGAACAGCTACAAATGCTGGAATGTTTCTTAAAATAAAGGTTTAAAGTTTTTAGGTTTGCTGAATATCAAAACAAAAATACTAACGACCATTTTTAAACTATACTGAGTAACTTTCAGCTAAGCATGACATTAAAATACTGACCCTAAATGTTTTATATACAACTTTCCTGAATATGCTATAAAGTAATCTTACTGAAGATGGAAACATTTGTACTAGGAGCAACATTAGAAAATCACAAATAAAAATAGTTTCCACAAAATGGTTTCCACAAATAAAAGAATTTATTATATCAACGCAAATGTTTTTTAGAGATAAAGGGCCCAACAGACATGGCGGTACATATAACTAGTTTTGTTATCCAAAAAAAAAACGACCACCAAATTTATACTTCTTCTTAAATATATTCGACGTAATTATAATTTTGTACGCTTTTAAATGTTTTCTTATATGAATTCTATTTATGCAGTCTGGTAACACACAATTAAATTTTCCGCTGTTTACACTAATGCTCAAGCATATCTGTACAAATGTGTTAGTGTAAACTATACAAATGTTGATTGACAGCAAAAACAGCTGTTTAATTGTTTGGCTGCTCGAAAAGTGTATTATTGCATGCGAAAAATATTAGCAAAATATAAATACCATATTAAGAATACAAATAAAATTAACAAAAAATTAAACAATTAAATTAATTGCAGTGCTGTGAATTTATACATTTAAAATATTTACTGTGCGTGAGCGTCCACGTTTAAAACGCAAAGTAGTCAAAGCAATCAAACGCAAAAGAAAAAAAATGCGATACGCCGTCGTTTCATCATTCCTCGGTTGACTTTGATTGCTGAAGGTTCGTCTGCACGCGGATATGCGAATAATAAAAGTATAAAATCGAAATTAAATTGTGAAAAAGAAAACAAAAACTAAACTGTGCAATATTCTATACAAATTTGAGTGCGCGTTCGTTTGAATTGTAATTGATTGCTTAGACAATAAATTTGTCATAAATCAAAAGCAGCAAACTATTTGCAGCAAAAAAAAAAAAAAAAAAAAAAAAAAAAAAAAAAGAAAACACAAAAGCAAAGTAAATAAAAACAAAAATAAATGCAATTTATTGTTCGAAAACAAAAGCCAAAAAAATTAATTAACAAACAATGATATCATTAAGCTTGTTAAGCAAATAATTAAATAATCAAATACAAAAAAAAAAAAAAAAACAAAAATTAATTATTATTTAACGCTGTTTTAATAAGACAAAAAAAAGATGCGAGATTGTGTTGAAGCGCAAAAAGGCGATTAATTTATCATTTGACATCAGTGTTTTTTTTTTTTAAGTTTTAGTGCTTCTATTGCTTTTATTTACGCAATTTTAATAAGAAAAATATTTTTATTTTGTGTATTTTTTTGTTAAATATAAAATTTTTTGTGCAAAGCATTAAAACGTCAATTGTTTTTGTGTGTGTGTTTGCTTTTGCTTTTACATTTACATTTTGTCTTTGTGGGCTAAGCAGCAGCTGATCGCAAAGCTTGTCAATAAAGTGTAAAAGAGAAAGACAAAAGCGTCTCTCGTGAATTTCAGGACGCCTACGCATTTACTACAGCAAAAAAAGAAAAAAAATACTAAAGGGAGTGGAGCAGTACACCCACACCGTAGTACGAAGCAGTTTACGCACGAAAACACAAAAAGGACACAAACACAAAGGCAAAAGGCCAATCGAAAATACAATAAAAAAAAAAAAGAGCAAAAGCTAAAAAAGGTAAAAAAAAAAAAAAAGTTCTTGTGTTTGCGTGCGTAAAGCGAGTTTTCTGGTATGTAATTTTCATTCAAATTTATTGACGCGTCGATTTTATTTTGTTTCTTATTAATACACTTTATAAAAAATTTGAAAAAATGGTATTAATATTTTATAGCCGAGTTTGTAACAGAGAATTGCAACAGATAGAAAATCTTATACCCAGTGTCTGAATGGTGTATTTAAAACGCAGAAAGAGGCGTGATCAGCTTTGAAAGATGCTGTGCCCAGTGTTAGAGAATTGATCTCAGAGTGTATAGAAAAAGTGTTTTAAAATCAAAAGTTAAGTTCTCCAGTATCGTCATTATAGATTTCTAATATCAAATCAATTTTCTAACTCCATTTTAAACGTAACCCCAATGATTTGTGATATTGTGTGAAGATTTATTGGAACTTTAACTTAAAACACAAAATATTGGAATAGATAATCCTAAGTCTTAATCTGTCTTCACGCGTTTAATTATGAGAACCTTAAATTTTTTTCTTTATGAAAAGCTCATACTTATTTTATGATGCTAAAGAACAATAATATTTCTGAATTCAGTTAATACAAATCTACTTAAACACATATCCCAAATTAACGATTTGTCTTTTAAGATTCACGACAATTGGGACCACGGAACAGTCACCATACAGACTTATCCGAAAATGTAAAAGTTTAAAAAAAATTACCTTAATAAGATAATAAGATTGTAGCTAGTAGAATCATGGATCCGTCTACTGTAATGAAAGACAGTTAACTACATTTTCTTTTGTTGTCCCTGGTGTAAAACTGATTTCAAGTATACATTTGATTTCTGATTGACAAATCTGACATGAAGCAGAAATTTGCTCGATGTCATCTTCCGTAAATTGGACAGGTCCGATCAGGATTTTTTGTGTTTTACTTAAGTTGTTTTCTAAAAACATGAGGGACCACAAATCGGAGCAAACTGTATTATTTGTTCGCCAAAGTTTCGACATCCATGCTATACAGTTGACCAACCCAGCTCCTCGTTCATGCGAAGACAAAAATTGTTGGAAAATAGGAAAAATTCCAATCATTTTTCGGTGAAACTTTTTTTAACGCCTTATAATTTCGAACGTCATATGTTGACTATTCCGATATTACCATGATGTGCAATAAACCAGTTCGGTATAACTGAACAAGAGTAGTTCTTCGTCTTATATCGAAGCTGTTAAACTACCTAAGACGTGGTAAAAACCAAGTACTTCGTCTTGACTGTTTTCATCGTTGTCATCATTGAAAGGCATCGAAATTTTGGTTACATTGAATATCTATTTTTTTGTTGTTGTTTGTTTTCCGTTACTTTCTTAAAAAAAAAAATCGTTTCATATCTTATTTGTTGTTGTCGCCAACGCTGCTGCGTCTTTATTGCCATTGGACTCGTATCTCATGTCATTGAAAATTAACATAGTTAATTAGACTCGAAAATAGATAAATATTGACTTAACTGCCGACATAATAGCTTTGAGGCGTCATTTCATTTCTTTTCTTTCAAACTTTTCTAACTTGTCTTGTCGCTGGCGGCTGTGAAGGCTTTTTAACGCTCTTTTTTTCGTTGATGCCAAAACGCATTTTCACGCCATGACGTCTTTGAGATGCAGTAAAAAGACGTTGAAGCACAGAAAGATGCACGCTATTTAAATTGTGTTTCAACTTAAATTGTTAGCGTTTGTTCGTTTTTCCAATTTTCTTCTTTTTGTTGTTGTTGTTGTTTATGTGCTGAATTTTTCTCAACAGAGCTTTTGTTTTTGTTATTGTCATCATTATTCTTTGTCGTTTTTTTGTTGTTATTTGTGGCTGTTTTTCAACTTCAAACTTTAACTACTGCCGGCCGGTTGCCCAGTCTGACTGTCTGTCCGTCGGTCCGTCCGTCTGTTTTCCTGTATTTCATCCGGCGTTCGCTCTTGTATGTTGTTTTTTTTTTTTTTTTTTTTGTTTTATTTTTATTTACAGCTGCTTTGACCACGCTTGTTCATGGTCAACAATTTATTGGCCAACATTTTTTGAACAACACAAAATTGTGGCGTCGCTGTCTATAAGAATTTTGTCGTTGTTACATGCATTACAAGCATCGGCGGTTGCTGAAATATTTTAGTTGCAGAGAAGTTCGTAATGCAGTTTAGAGGAATGTAATTGCAAAAAGTAAATTAGGCGTGGTTTTAACTTTGATAAAGTTATTTCAGCTATTTAAGGATGATGTTAAAAATATATAAAATACTTCACTGACAATGGTTTTAGATTAAAAGATACGATTTGCTCACAACCTAATTGAGACAATATAAAATGTATGCTCATACAATTTATATAGTAGTGGTATAGTACCCTGTATACCATACCATAAAACAGACAAAACTAGACTCTTTTTTTGCTAAGAATTCAGCATAATTAAAATTCCAAGTTATCTTTTAAAGTTTCTGAATTTTTTTCTGGTCAAGAATATATAGTATGTATATACTTTATGAGATCTGACTTAAATACTTCTTTACTTTTATTCAAACTCACCGAAACCCATTAAAAAAAATTTTCTTGAAGAGTCTGGGTAAAAAAAAATGTGGGAATTCATTTAAATTAAGACTAACTGTACGAATTTTTTTTCTCAAAATAATAGTCATAAAATATTATAAAATCGAGAATCGTTTTCATTACAAAAAACTATCCATCTTTGTATTTTTTTATGATTTATTATATATCTATATTTACTGATAATAATCAAGAAAATATGCCTGACTACAATGAGTTTCTGCTGGTTACTTTATTTAAAATTTCTTATCAAATAAAATTTTTTTAAAGATATTTAATCGAAATACGTTTTAAAAGCAGCTTATAACAATTTAAATACATTTTAAAACAATCTCATTCTATTGTCTGAAATTGTATTTACTTATCTTAAGCTGAAGAATTCAAGAGTTATCTTGAAGCTAATTGTTGCAGCGTTTAAAAACAGCATTTTGAAGGCAGCTTTCCAATCAGAGTTCAGGTACAATGCTTGTTGAACACCCACCTACACACATCCGTACGCATTAACTTGTTCGCCCACACATAAACAACACATCATGCCAAGTAATTTTGTGGCATGCTGCAGCCAGCTGAGCAATTTGGAGACACGGCGCCACATACATGTATACGTATGTATGTATCTATGTGTACATATATACATTGTCTGTATCTGTAAACTTACTTGCAAGTTTGTCTGCCAGAACAGACTAGTTGTGGTCATGAAATTATTTTATATTAAAAATAAAACGTGTCCAGTTTATTTATTTTCAATTTTTTTTCTTTATGATTTAGAAATTTGTTGAAATTCTTTATACTCAATATTTCAATTTGTTTGTTTCTTTCTTTCAAATTAATAAATTCGTCAGCAATATAATATTTTTTATGATTGAAAGCAAATGTACGATATATACATATAAACATCTTATATATATATAAATTTATTTTAAAAAGCTATTGCGTGCATTTTATGCTGATGTTTATCTAACAAATTGTTTACAGTGTGATGTGGCGCGCAATCGAAGCGCCCCGTTTCTTCTGGCAAACATTGTATGTATGCCCCATGAGGTGCGTTTCAGTTTGCTCGCTCGCTGTGAGTTGTACAAACAAATGAAGAATCAACGTTCCAGCGTAAAGCGTCTATGACTTCTTCACTTGCAACGCGTCATTGTTTTCATTTAGTCTTCAATTTCTGGCGCGTTTTCTGCTTGAGTTGTTTTTTCCGTCATCTTCTTCTCTATCTTTTGTTGTCTCTGATTTAAAGTGTTATTCGCTTATTTTTTATATCCTTGACATGTTTCAAATAAAATAGGGTATTATCGATTTTTTCGGAAATTTTGTAACCTATTTGAAGATAAGATTTTTTTAATGTTGTAGAATCCGGCGCGAGTAATTGTAAAGGGCAAAATAGGTAAACTATTTTGAAAACATAGAAACGGACATTATCTAGGGGATCATAGGGGATCATGTGGCAAAACTAGAAGTTTTATAAAAAACATACTGCAGAAGCTGCAAGGAAGATGATATATCAGAAATGTTAGAACAATTTGTTCGTTGACCTTTCATCGCTTTGTTCCTTCAAATAGCATTTCTGGAGGGAAACCACTTTAGATAATAAAAGAAATCGATTCTCGATTCAAATTTATTCCGAAGGTATGAGCACTAACGTAAACACTGGTCGATTTTGTGCAGAAGTTTACTTTTTTAATTGCTTTTTTCTCGAAACGACTTTTTTTCAACTTGCGGGAATTCTAGCTCGAAAAGTTATTGACATAAAATATATTGAAATTTTGTTCAACAACAACTCTAAAACATTCAATTTTCAACGCTTTTGGACGTAAATAAGTTCAGATTCGTAAAAAATATGTTACTAACAAAACAAAATAAAAAGGTAATGATTTCGGATCAAAAAACTACGACCTCCAGATGTCGCGCAAACAGTCAACTCTGATGACGATCATCGATGGACACCAGCCTCTAGCTCCACTAATTCCGGCGGAAATGGCTTCAGAAGCTTTAAAAGCGTACTTCAAAATAGGAATAAATTAGTACTTTCGGTGATTTTGTCACAGTGATTTAAAAATCAAATGTCACACTGCAACTGAAAGTAGTGATTTTCGATTTTATTTTTTCCGCAGGAAATTTTAGTTCGGTGATTTTGTGTATCGCTTTTCGCCTAAACCTGTTCAGTAATCGCTGATTGTTTTTCTTAAACTGTGATTTTATCACTGTTTGCAATCACTGTGATTTTTAAGTCGCAGTTTCTAATCACACTGCGACTCAAAAATCACTCTTCAAATCACTTAAAGTTAAATTGTTTTGAAAAGTATAAATACTTCGGATTTACTCAAATAAAACTTCACTTTCAAGTTCTGTTTACATTTCACGCAGCTTATTCATTTCCACACCTTAACGCGTTACATTTCTTATCAATAATATTGGCGACACCGTGCTTGGTTTACCCTCAATTCGATTCATGACACTTGTGCTACGCATAAGAAAGTAAATAGTTTTTATAGCTTTTTGATTTATTTTGTTTTGTAAAGGGATCCAGTAAAAAAAATAAAAATAAAAAGAAATAACAATTTTGATTATTTATGCTTTCAGCATTTTTTTCTCTTTTTGCTGTCCATCTGTAGCTTTTGTGGAAGAAATAGAAACCCCCCTTCTTAGAAAAGGAAACGTCTTTAACAAATTGCACAGCTGCACGAGTATCAAAAAAAAAAAAAAAAGCCAGCCCCCGTATAAATGTTCAAATGGATACGTACTCATAGCACTCATATTTTCTTGTACTCTTTGAACATATAAACTCTTGCTTATGCTTGTTAATAAATCACCAGAAGCAACAATACATCGAATCTCTAGCCACTGCTGCATTCACTTCCACTTCTACTTCTACTTCCACAACTACTTCAGATTTAGCTTCAATGTCGTCGGCATGCCAATACTTCATCATCATTTAGCCAGCTGGCTGGCAGAGTGTAGTGGAGGCTTCCTGTGCGAATACACATTCATGTGTGTAGTTTTTCTCGTACATTCTTTCATTCAGGTTGACTTTTTCCAATTTCATACCTTGAACCATACGAACAATAGAAAAACCTTCTGAGTATATAAAACTGAAGTACAACGTTGACGCTAAAGTCAAAGTCGTCCGTCGGCTGCTTCATATATGAGCTAACAAGTAGTACTAAAGATTCAAGTAGAGTAGAGCTTATACGAGTAGAAGCTTGATTGGATTGCCACAAAAGGATATTTTCATGTGCTTAGATTTATGAACTTTGCAGCAGCAACTGAGAGAATTGAATGAATGAATGAATGAAATCGTTTGGGAGTAGTAAGTATGCAGTGAATTTTGGAGTGAGTATAACACAAGTGGCTTGTTTAGCATGCTGATGCTGGTCTGTTGTCCTGTGTTAGCTTCTGTAGCGGCTGATATATACTTCAATATATCTTGAAAGTTTTCTTTTTACTTTATAGTAGTCATATTTTTTTTTTTTTTTATTGTTATTGTTGCATAAAAGTTGCTTGTTAATCTCTCTTACAATATAAATGGAATTGTTGTTTTGTTATGCATATTGTAGCATATGTTTTACTTCTCGTATACAAAATTTTGAGCAGATATAGAGTTCGTTTTTAAAATATGATAGAATTTTTGTGGTTTTTAAATTGGTTTTATAGCAGGTTGACTAGCAAGGTAGCAAGTTTATGGTTAAAAATAAAATTTGGTCTTTTTCATATTGGGGTATTCCTAAAATTCCTAAAATAGTTTTTATCATAGGCATAATCCTTACTAATTTTAGAGTTAAAAAAAAAGATTTTTATTTAAAATCGTAAAACTCTTAAAACCACACTCTTTATTTAAATTAAAGTATTTATAAATAAACCAGTTGCCTGTTTACAATTTGAATTAACATTTCTTATTGACACACAGAAAGTGGCCATGGGAATTCGGCCCATGATTGAGTCATTACACACGTACCCACGTACATGAATATGGTAGACCTAATGTCTGCTGTGCACATATAAAGTAGGTGTTTCCGTTATAGAAAATGAAATTTTTACATGAGTATTTATAATCTTATTGTAAACATTATTTTTTTTTTTTAAATATATAAATAAGTGTTTGCTATAATGCTTTGAAAATTAGTATTTTTCAAAAGTGCTTCTTGAGTACCTATTATGTTTGATTTCTGTGTTTTTGCCGTTGCTATATAAAAAATAAAAAAATCTTCATTAGCGTTAGTCTAAAGTGCAAGTATATTTGGAAATAAATTGACTTATGGATCAACTTTATGCTCCCAACAAAATGTTAACTAGGTTTTTTTCGACCAATCAGCCGAAATGTCGTTGGCCACGCTAATAAATCAATTAGCGTAGTCACAATACCATTTGAACGAACTTATATTCCATAAGTAACCGGAAGGATTGTACTTTAATATGAAAAAAAAATTTGATGATCGATGAACCGTTTTGTTTTTATTGCAAAAAAAAAACAACGTAGGACCAATATCCAGATATAAATCTCACCGATAAGTTGTGGTTTTTGTTAGACCTAAATGCACTAAAGAAGATATTAGCCAATATAAATAGACAAAAAAAGATAAATTAGCTGAAATAGCTTGAAAACTCTTCAACAAATCTACAAAAATTAGTCGAACTAATGATTAGTTCTGTAACTGATTAGAAAAACCATCACAAAAAACTTGAAAAAATAATATTTTGGATCAAATAAGCTGTAACTTAAAATTTGGCCCTGTTTTTAGTTTGTTGGGCATACTTGTTTGGTGACGTTTTTTTCTTTTTTAACTTAAAATAAATTTAAATTATTAGGTCTATATTCAAACCTTTAAATTTTTTCAATGTTTTAATTTCGAAGAAAGAAGTTTATCAAGTTTTGACTGTCGAAAGTTCTTGGTTCTCATTGATCTATTCTCATATCCTCAAAAAACCGGTTTTTGGGACTTTTAGCTATTTTACTATATTCTATTACTATATATCTAGAGAATGTATAGTTCCAAACAGTTGACCTGTACATCATTTAAAAGGCAATTACTTTTTCTACGACGCTATGCTACTTATCAATTGAATACTTTTTGTGTAACACGCCATATTTTATGACCCAAAAAACAAGTTTTTTTTCAGGATATCTCGAGAACGATCATTTGTGAAAATTTTTGGGATCTATGCTCCAAAATACATGGAAATAGGTCCATGAAAACCCAAAACCTTTTTAGCAGTAAACTAGTGTAATGAATCAGCATAGAAAGCTGAGTCGATTTATCTATATCGTCTCTCTTGCCTGGCTATCTGGCGAGCTATAAGATACTATAGAAGATAAAAGCCATCGTGAGATAGGTTGTATAAAGTTATTTTTGGAACTCCTTTTTTTTTTTTAAACTTTTCCCATGAAAACTTTTTTTTTAAATCTTCTGTAAACCAGCTTTGGACACTTGTTCAAAGTAATTTGAATTATTGATTTTGTTAATTATATAATTGCTTTTTATTTAATGGTAATTAATTAATCTTCTCTATCACATTCTATGCATACAAATATTTTGTAAAACGTCGAACAGTACGAACACTTTCTTAGAACGAAAAATTTCACTTCACGTCGATGCAATCTAATTCAATCCAATTAAAATAGATTCATTTTACCACATTCGCATGCAAGATATGCTCTATGCAGTGACGTCATAAACTGGGCTTCGTCGCTTTTTCAAAGCTTGTTTCATTGAGAATGAATAACACGTTTTTTTTTTTTGAAAAAGGCGATGAGACCACCTGACCAATTTAAATGCAGTTTTCGATAAAGCTGACAGCAAAGAATAGAGCAATAAGAAAAAAAAAAAAAACAAAATATCAAAACATTTCAGTCGAAGTATATCGACTGTGAGATACGCTATATGCTGTACTTATCAAAAAATTAAATGTTTGTTATGTTTTTGCAACAAAGTGTTGGCATTTTAATCTATATTTGGATGTGGATTATTAATATTTTAGTTATCATTATAAAAACTTCGATAATCCCAAAGATACATACTGATTTAGAATATATAAACTGTGACATACATATGCAAAATTTTAATAAGTTCTATTACACTCTCAGCTCGTAGGGTATTAAAAGAAAGAAAAAAAACTAAACTAAACTAAAGTTATGCTAAAGTGGTTTCACTGTCAGTTGAGATTAGTGTCGCGTGGCTTTAACTATTCTATTCTATGCATAAATAGTAAGCCGCATTGCCTGACGTACTGTACTGCTGCACTTGAGTGCTTTCTCAAGAGTAAAAGTTGATTGTTTAAAGTATCTGCTTCTATATAAAATATAGATAGCGAAAACTCTGACCCGATTATACAGCGACGCTTGTAACGGCAACAACGGAAGTTGAGCGCCCGCGAATAGTTAACTATGCGTTTGGCATGTCAAGAATGGTTAGCTGCTGCTGCTTGACTTATTTTTTTTCTTCTTCGAGTATATTAGTTACGAAACAAAGCAAAATTCCAAATAATCCGCATAAAATATTTTATTTCAAAGCAAACTTAAACGAGAGAAATAGTTTTTTTTTGTATTTTATTTTATTTTGGATAAAAGAAATCCGAGATTGTGGAAAAGTGCGTCGTTTGTAAAACATAAAACTGTGAAAAATCTTAAATGATTAAAATAAGAAAATTGGTTTGAGAGTAACTGAGCGTCAAAGCGATTATGTACTTTTTGTTGATAAATGTCGGTACTAAATTTACTCGAACGTGAAGTACTTGTACGAGAGTTGTTTGATAAGTTTGTCGCATTAATTATGCTAATTATTTTCTGTTCGTTTTTTTAAAGTGGCCAAGACTTTTGATAACACCATAATTCATTGAAATTTCTTTGACAATTTTATGTTTTTTTCTTTTGGTGTATTTCATATCCGATTACGTATCAAGTCACTCTCCCATGTGTGTGCTATATGCATTAGTAAAAGTACAAAGGCTAAGCCAAAACGATTAACTAAATTTGTTTGGCGGTTTGTGGTTTGTGCAGCATTGGGAAATGGGCGGAAACTGCGGTAACGGCTTGCGGCGTTTCCCAGGGAGACATTAACGCTGCTGTTAACTGTGTTGTACTAATGGGCGGCGTTGCACGTACGCATTGCAACAAAGCACAACTCATACGTAGTATGCAACGCGAAACGCTCTAAACTGCATAAATGTACGTGCTGTGTGGCAGGCTATTGCTCATATGCATGCCTTCGTTGTTGTTCGGTTTGTGTGCTTTTGTTTGTTGTTGTTTCTATAGAAAACATCTACTCTACACTTGATCCTCCTAGTTTTACTGAGTTCACAGAAGTCGTCTTTGTGTAATAGTAGTACGCATGTTTTACATTGATTCAGATCACATAAAACTTATTGTTTTTGAGTTGCTAATTAGCGTGAGCGGCGTCATACTCATTTGGCGTGTTTATTGTTCGCGCGGGCACAAATACACACACAGACAGACAGACAGACAGACAAAGAGACAGAGAGATTTACATTGGCGTGCACAAAATTGCTGGCACATTGTACATACTGATAACATGTAAAATTTTGCATTACAAGGACATAGTTTAAGCTGGCTTAAATATGGCCTAATGATGCTATGCAGTTGCCTATGGCTTGTTTTGCTTGTAGCCATCAGTTTGTTCGTTCGTTGTTTCAGTGATTTTAGTGTGGCTAGCCTCGAAATTGCAGCGGCAAAATTTTCAAAGAGCAGCAAAAAAAAAAAAAAAAAAAAAAAAACCGCAGTAGCATCAGGAATACATATATGAAAGCTCTAACGAGAGGATAGTTGTAGCAACAACAGCAAGAACAAAGGCAATAAGGACTTGGATGCAAGCGATGCTGAAAAAATAAATTAACCAAAGTGTGTACAGTGGTAGCTGTTTAGTTAATATTTGCTGTTTTTTAATAAATCAATTAATGAGAAAAGCCTAATTATAAATCTGTAAACTAATAGCCAATTTAAAATTATTAATATTACTTTGTACTATTCCAAATAATTGGTTTAAATAATGCATGGTACTTAGTTCTTTGTGTCAAGAACAATAGTTCATTGTATCAAGAACAATAGTTCTTTGTATTAAGAACAATTGTTCTATTTATCAAGAGTAAAAGTTCTTTGTATCAAGAACAATAGTTTTTTTTGTCTGGAACCAATCGTACTTTCTGTCAAGAATTATAGTTCTTTTTATCTTATACAATCGTTCTTTGTGTCAAGAATGATAGTTTTTTGTATCAAGAAAAATCATTCTTTAAATCAAGAATAATAGTTCATTGTAACAAGAACAATATTGTTTTTTTTATCAAGAACAATCGTACTTTGTGTCAAGAATAATAGTTTTTTTACCTAAAACAGCGTAATTTGTGTCAAGAATAATATTTTCTTGTGTCAAGAACAATAGTTCTTTTTATCTTTATCGTACTTTGTGATAAGAATAATAGTTCTTTGTATCAATAATAATCGTTCTTTGTATCAACAATTACAGTTCTATGAATCAAGAACAATTGTTCTTTGCATCAAGAACTGTCGTTCTCAAATCAAGCACAATTCTTTCTTGTAACAAGCATGTGCCTAAGAACACCAAGGAAAAATAGTCACTTTTTATTAAAATCAGAACATTGTGCTTGTTTAAAAAAAATCGTTCTCTGTACGTATTATTTTCGGGTTTGCTTGATATAAATACAATGTTCTCGGATTTGCAAAATTTTTGCTCCATTGAACCGAACTAGCTGAAAAAAAATAAAACTGAACACGAAGCTGCTGTTGAGTCTTTGGGAAATAAATTGTCTGTTTTATCCGGTATCTATTAGCTCTAGGGTCCATTGTAAGCGCTCTTAAACGTGACAACCATGGTAAAGCAATGCTAATGCGTTTCGTTCGTCAAAGCGCAAAGGGAAAATATATGTCATAAGCAATTCGTTCCAAACTCGTTTCAAGTAAAAAGTATGAGGAAAAATGCTAATTCGCATTTTTGGGGAAAATTGCTTATGAAAATTGACTCGAAACGAATTTAAAACAATTGTTAATGAAATCATCAGCTATTTTTAATTAAGATTTACTTTTCAGTTCTGTTTACATCTTACACAAATTTAAAGTTTTGTTTTTATTTTATACGATATTGTTCTCATTACTTCATCTAATTGACAGATTGGTTATATCCCAAACTATACTGCACCAAAAATGTACATTATAAATTTTCTAATTATTGATTCCCTAGATATATGTACATATTTGACGCATCGCTCTATTTGTATTGTATTTCCACTGTATCCGCTGGCTTGCCCCGCAGCCTGTGCTCCACAATTAGCAGTATCGTGTTGATCAACGTTGCTGCCGCCGCTATTGTTGCTTTTGTAGTTGCAGCTGCTGCTGGCGCCATACTATTAACGAATGCACGAGTAAGCATTATGATTTTGTAAAGCGGTGCAGGCATTGCTTCTCTTCTTCTCCTCTTCTTCGTTTTATGAACGTTTGCATTGGCTTTGTTTCGGTGCATCAAGTTATAGCCAAAAACTAAACAAGTGCAAAAGTAGACATAGCGACCAAACGACCAGGCACAAACTAACTACCGGCAAGATACGAGATGCTGTATCTTTTGCAGTTATTGCAAAAAAAAAAAAAAACGAAAAAAAATAGTGCAAGGCTATTGTGCTTTGTGTTATTTTGTGGCGCTGCTTCCGTTGCTGTTGTTGTTTTATTTTAGTTTTTTTTAGTTTTTTTTTTTTTTTTTTTTTTTTTTATGCACGTGTTTGTACCGTTTAACTTGTATGCCTCTACCTCTCGCTCCCTCCGATTGTTCATAGTGTTTGCATTACTTACGCTTGCTCTACATTTTGTCGTTGTAGTCGTCAGTCATGGTTTTGGTTTTGCTTTTTATTGCGTTGCCTGCCAGCCTTTTAGCTTTTGTTTTTATTTTTTTTTTTTTTTTTGTAATTTTGTGGCTTGCGTTTACTTTTGTGCTTGCCTTTTTGATTTTTTTTTGCGCTTTGTTTTTTTTTTCCTGTTTGCCACACGTGCTTCCTTTCTTAACTCATTTTTGTGCACAGCCTCAATGTTTTTTTGTTGTTCTTGTTCTTGTTGCTTTGTGTTACTGCTGTCGTTATGCGCCAAAAAATAAATTTTCTACTAAGCCGAATTGCTTATGTGGCCAGCTTTGTTTGCGTGTGTGTGTGTGTGTGAGTGTATTTTGAAAATGCTAGCAAGTATTTTTTGTGTATTGCATACTTTTTGGAGTTTATGCGTTGTCTTCTTTAACAAATATTTACACACTTTAATTTTCTTCATATGCATATACGCGTATAAGGTCTGATTAAAAAAATCATATTTTTAAGATTTAAGATTAATTTGCATTGATAAAGAAAATGGATACATATAGTATAAGGTGTAGTAAAACGAAATCTAATGTTTTTGCATTAAATTCAAGGCCTTCTTTTGAATAATTAGAATGATCCGAATTGCAAATATGCGCCTTTTTTGCAATTTTAATGGTAATATCATAGCACCTCTCTAGATGACATCGTCCTTATTGCTAAAAACTTGGAATCGATTTTTACAAGTCACTCTCTAGGTAAATTTTTGAACAGGGTTTTTTTTTTGCAATGGACAGGATCAAGTGGATGCATAAGAACCTCCAAACCAATCTTCGGAAAATTTTGTTGAGTCACTATCGATATGTGTGGCCTGACATTGTCCCGATGAAACACAATTCCTGGTCCATAGTATCAGGACCAGAAGCACAATTTACATTTACAGGTGCCTGGTTTCCGTTTACTCTTTAATCGTATAACACTTAAAAATATGACTAATTTTCTTATAGATTTCATAGATTCATAGATTTCAACCCAAAAACTTTTTATAGTATTTATACAACGCGAAAAATAGATTACTTAAGTCATCTATTAGAGAAACAACACTGTGCGACAAAAAATAACGAAAATTGAGATATTTTAGTATACACGTAGGGATAGGATCAGAACTGTTAAACTATATTATATTAATAATACATGATCGAAAGGTCTTAGTTTTTTTCTTTCTAAAACATCGGTAGAAATTTACCGATTTATAGCTATATAAGTGAAAAAAGTGGGACAAATCAGTTTTTCGACCCTAGATCCGGATTTTAGGGGTCCCCAAAAAGTTCTAAGTCTACAGTTTTTTTTAACTCGACCAGACATATCACCTTTGTTGAAAGATTTATAATTTTTTTTTTTTAACCTCTAAAACCTCTAAAAAATTTGCAGTGGTTCGGTTAGGTGGTTGCCGATGCCGTTAAACCGCTGGTTCGGTTCACGAAACTGTTTTTAGTCAGTGCCGAACTACAGTTCGGTTCGGTTCAAGTGGTTCAAGAAAAAATTATCTTAAAAATTTTTAGCCTCGAATTAACTAAGAAAATTTTGCCTATTTGTATAAGCACTTATTTACTGAACGATTGTTTATTTTTGTTTGCATTTAATATCCAAATTAATAGTAATTAAAGCTCTGCTAAAAAATAAATTGTAGATCAAAGTAGCTACGATGTTTGTGAGTGTGGAAAAATTCAGCAATCTCGAGGTCTTATGCCAAAATCATCGTATTTTACGCACTTCACCGATTCGAACGTGACATTCAGATTTATTGCATTTCCGATAATATTTACACGGCGAACTTCGAGCAAAAAAGTTTTTGACGACCGGAATGAGGATCAATTTAAAATTTTTGTCAAACATTATTCTATATTTTCGCATAAAGTTCTTTTAAAGAAATGACGAACCGATTCGAACCACTTTTGCCACTTGTATGGTTCGGTTTTTGGTTCAAAACCATTATCCTTCAGAATAACTGTTTCGGTTCATAATTCGGTTCATGGTTCGGAGCAAACGTACGAAAATGGTGTGGTTCAAAAACCGGTTCGATTCAAAACCGGTTTGAAGCCCTGTGTTTTTATTTTTGTTAACTAAATCTTACCTAAAATTTATTCTCATTAATTTAAAAACATTGAATTTTTAAATAAAATTTATAAACTTTTGAAGTATATCTTGTAGTATATATGTGTGTATGTATGTATGCGTAAGTAAGCGGATATCTGCTGTGCGTGTGTGTTTAACATTTATTGTTGTTGTTAATTTTTGATTGCGCTATCGTTGCTATTGGTGTTTGTTTGTGTTCCTTAAACCTTTTGTTGGCAACGTGCGCATCGTTTTATAGCCGAAATGTTTTATTTTTCTTTTAACATATTTTTTTTTTTATTTTCATATTTTTACATCGTTAAATGTTGTCTGCGTGTATGTGTAATATAATTTTCTGTAAAAGAAATTTATTATGAGCTTAAATAACACGTTTAAACATAATCTAATTAGATGGTTTAATATGTGTGCATATTAGTTTAAATGACAGCGCACAGTTTTAGCAGCACTGAAAATATATATTGTACATGCAGTTTAGCAGTGCTTTTAAAACACTTTAAAAGTTTGTGTTTTTTTTTTTTTTGCTAAATTTCAATTAAAATGTAGGAGTAAAAAAATTTTTGTTTTCAATAATTTGCATAGAATTGTTTCAAAATTTAAATAAATAAATTTCATTTAAAATGTTTTAATTAAATTGGTTTGTTTGTATTATTTTTTTCTCGCTCGATTGAAAAACATTTGCAGTTTGCATAATTGTTGAGTGTACTTGTGCTTGTGTGTGTGTTTTTGTGCTCAGTGGCAACCCGAAAAACTTTTTTTTTTGGCTTAAAATCGAATCAAATTGCATTTTAATTGTATTTGAATTGTTGTTGCTTTTGTGGTTATTGAACGCTGCATATGTACTTGAATATTTGTATCGATGTCCATACACTTGAGTTCATTTTTAGGTGATAAAAATGCAAGATAACAAAATACATTGACTATTTTTTAATACCACAATTCTCTCTCAATTCAAATTTTATCATCAGTTAGCGTCAACTAAGGACCTTGATTCTTAATGAGCGTCACCACTGGACCATGTCTAGATTTAGACAGCTTAACACTCCCTTGTTAATCTATCCATGTGACCCATGAGGAACAAAATGTATTTCGCTAACCAACTGGGTAAGGAACCAAGTTTGCCATTCCACGATTATTTTCTTGATTATGGGCTCTCAGAGCCTCAGATAGCAGGCTCAGCTGCCCGATAAAAAAAAAAAAACAAATACTAAAATCAATGCCTTGAAATTTTGTTTTTTTCGACCAAATATGTGTTTTTGTTTTTAGCTATTAAAAATCTTTATAACAGTAATAAAAAGAATCCAAACCAAAGAGATCCCGAGTACTGCTAGCATTAAGAACCAAATCTTGAATTTTATCGTCGTTAGTTTTGCCAGAAACCTGGCTATGAAAAGTTTTATATCTCCTTTAGTTAATTACTAATGGTTTTAAGCTCGCAGCAGTAGTATTTATCTATGAACAGTAAGAATCGGTATACGCCATTTGTAAGAAGAGGCTTCATTTATATCTTTATATACGATATAAAAAAAAAGTAAAAATGTTTCTACATATCCGCTATGGAACGGTCCCAAACCGGTTTTATTTGAAAGCCAACCATGACCGTATAATTATAAACCACTGCATTAATGCTTAAGACATATTCGGTTCATTCATGAAGTCGATTTTTGATTTTTTTCATATAAATATTTATGACTTTTTGTATGTTTTTATACTAGATCCAACAAATTGTGGTTTCATTGGAATAAAAATGTATTTTTTAGTGATTTTTGTATATTGTCATAATAGCCCCAACAAATTTTGGTCAAGCTGCTATCAAAAAAAGTACAAAAATGCGAAAAGAGCTGCAAATTCCCAAAAACGATACAGAAAAGAGCCAAAAGAGCACCGCAAACGACCGTATAATGTAGTAGTATTCCCTGGGAATCCGCTAGTATGTCAAAAAAATTTTTTTTCTGTAAATAAAAAAATGTTTTGGGAATGGTTTGAACGCTACAAATTCGATTTGAATACGGTTAAAACCAAGTTTGGAAACCAAGGAAAAAACGGCCTCAATACCAGAAAAGACATGATATGGTAATTTTGTTTTACGAAGATGCAAGGCCCTATACTGCTAAACCGCTCTAATCCAACTTGAGAACACTCAAGTGGGAAGTTTCAACCCCACCCGCCATGCTCCCCAGACATAACACCCTTCGATTATCACCTATTCCGATCCATGTGACATGGCCTGACTGTGCAGCACTTTTGATTTTTTGCGATGAAAAAATTTGGTTGATTCGAGGATCGTCTCAAAAGTTGAATAATTTTTTTCGACACGTGACTCGTATGTTGCCCGAAGGAAAAAAAAAAAAGGAAAAGGGAAATATGTGAAGAAAATGTAAAGGTAACCTAATATTTGTTATAAATCCAAATAGAAAATATTTGTATTTCCAAAATATATCCAAGAAAGATGTACCAAAGGTTTTTACCTTTATCGAGTTTTAAAGACTAAATGTAAATGATATTTTCTCACAGTTATTAAGGAACAATTTTAGAGACTTTTGATTGAAAATTTCTACAGTATCGACATTTAATAATCGTTAACCTTGAAATTTTTATGTCTATAGGACCAGCTCTTTCGCCGTTCATGGCTTCTTAATCGGCAACTTCATCCATCTATGCAGATTAAATAGCTCGTTCAAAGCTTTTGATTTGATAGCAACATTATAGCTTTGGCATAGTAAATTTCTTTGAGGCTTTACTGTTTAGTGAAAATGGTTTTTCGTTTTTAATGTTGCACTAAACTGCCTATAAAATAGCGTTTGTGCGTGAAATGAGTTTTTCATTCTATCAACATATGTATTTGTATATAGTATACTCGTAGAATGTACATATAGTACTACTCGTACATATATGTATGTATTTACATCAAAGCTATCGCATATCCTTGCTTATTCTATATAACATAAATGTTATTGTTGTTGTTGTAGTTGATGTTTTTGTAAACTCGTTTGTTGTACAACTTTTGAAATAAGCTTTGTTTACATTGAAGCAAAAAGTCAATTTACAAAATGGCATTTACAGAAGGGTAGGCGCAAAGTCAAAGCCGACAAAATAAAAAAGCGAAGAATATTTGCAACAGTGGTGAGTGACAAAGTTGACTGTACAAACGCAATGCATTGCGTGTGTTTGTTTGTATGCGAAAAACATTGCGAACATTGACACTTTTACATATACGCACACACACACACACACACTGTAAAATTTACAACAATAAAAAGTGATTTGTACAAAGCTATTGCAGTTAACTGCAATGCGACATCAAAGGTCGACATCGGTCGTTTGGTCGGTCTGTGTTATACTATATTTGTAGTAGACATATAGACAATATGTATTGATGGACCTTACCCAAAGTTAAACATTAGATACACTGTAATCCTTTGCGAACTTTATCCTTTCAAAGTTTATATGTGTATGTAAGTGTATGAATAGCTACATTGACTGCTTGTATATGTATATCGTGTATAGCTAGCTGTGTTAATTTACTTTTGTCATCAATGGATAGCGTCAAATGATTTTGCTTTTAACTTTAAAAATAAGTTTGTTTAAAACTACATATATGACTGGTTGTATTACAAACTTTAGGCTTTTAAACCATGTGCCCAAACGGTAAAAGGAGAGTGTATAAAGTTTGTGAAAATATATGTAACTGACAGAAGGAAGCTATATAGATCCTATAAAGTATATATATTCTTGATCAGTATTGGAAGGGGAGTCGAACTGCACATGCTGTCTGCCGTATGAAATTGATTATCTCGGAGACTACATATTAGAGATAGAGCTTCCATATTTGAACGTTAGACACTCCAAAGCTGTCAAGTGTTCACTTGCGAACGGTTTTTCTCTAACCACATTATAAGGGACCAACAAATCTACTTCAAAATTTTCGGTTTTTGCATCAAAACTTCATTTTTGATATATCCCCCATTCAAACTTACCGCCAATTTTCGATTTTTTGTATGGTTAGTATTTTAGAATGAATTGACTTCAAAATGAGTAAAACCACTTCTAATATCATTCAATATGAAATTCAAGCTGTTACGCTCATTTTTAGGTATAGGCCGATTATTTTCCAAATTTTGTTGAATATTTGTATTTTTATCTTAAAATTTGATACCAATATTGTGTCTAAACTTGAGTTGACCCATTGACCCTCTTCCATCACATCTCGAAGTTTTAAGGAAGTCTAAGCTTTGTATATATGCCTATGATAGTCCCAATGAAATATCCCAGTATGGGTAGGACCAAAAATATTTTAGATATAGCCCCCATATAAATTTACCACATTTTTTGAGTTTTTCTCCTTCTGTTTTTTAAAGTGCCCGAAGGGAAACAGAATATACAAAATAAAAGGAGTGAAGAATGAAGCATAACGGACTTCATAAAGGATATGTATATATTTTTGGTTCGTATGAAATATGAAACGTTCATTCTAATTGTAACTTGTAAATAGTTTTTTCAAGCCTCAATTTGTATTACTTAAACTAGAAACACAAATTTTGGTGTGAACAACACCTTTGATAATACGAAAAAATGTCCTAATCTTGTTCAAATAGGACAACTATAAAATTCAAGTCCAAATTCGATACTTTTGGTATTAAAATCATGTTGATTGCTTTTCTTAGGGCAACATTTCTTAGAGAGTAATCCGATCTCAAATCAAGAGGATGCGACGTGAATATACCTGTGCTCAGTCATCTCGGAATATAAGCCTTCCTCAACTATTTCTTCAAACCTGCATTTTTTTTTTTTTGGCAAGCCTTTCCATTGCTGAGTTGTTGTGTTGGTAACACTGAGTTTCTTGTGGGAACTCTTTAAAAAATTCAGTTTTTGCTGTACTTACTCCTTGTCTGAAATACTCTTTATGTAAGATTGCAAAACTTGTAACCCCTAAGTACACTTTGTCCGCATATATAGTTGACTGTCAAAACCCATGAAAGCGAAGATAGGCTGCGATAATTCCGACTATGAACATTGATCTCGTCTATATAAAACTTCTTACAGTTAAGTTTCGTTTTAAGTGGTACGAAAGGAATACTTCTTGCTTACCCAATATAAATTTTAATGTGCGTGGGGCTTTTATTGTGAAGTTTTGTCTTTGTCAACGTTGTAGCTGGCTTTAGTCCAATAACAACGGCGAATGCAACTTTTACTTCATTCTCGCCGACTAGAGAACTCCATTAATATGTTATCAAAAGCGTTCTGTGTGCACATTTGTAATGCAAAGTCGTGCAATAAATTGTACAAATTTGCAATTTCGATAACTTTTGCGCTTTGTAGAGCTTTTCCTGCAATTTGTATTCGCATGTACTACTACACACACACTATGTAAGTACATATGTATGAGTATGTGTACTCATATTTGTATTTGTTAAGCCACTTTACGTCCATTGCATAATTCCGATAACCGCAAAGTTTAGCACACACATTTTGAGTGTTTGATTAATTGTTTATGCGGTTGCTGCATTTAGCGTTTAAAAGCTTTGATTTACATTCGCCTGGCAGACATCAGGCATGCAATCAATTTGAATCGGATTCTATCAATAAATGAGCGATTGATATTTCCATTCGGCAAATGTGTAATGCAAATAAATTAAGTATTTTTTTATGCTTTTATAAGTTTTGAGTTGTGCGCTAGTAAATTGAAAATTTTGCAAATGTGTTTTATTTTTTTTTTCATTTTGTGGAAAGATTTTTTTTTCCTTTGTGTATTGCGCAAATGAGACTTTAGTATGTTAATTCTAATCCCAGTAGGGCTGACACTGACACCAGTGCCTTGTGCATTGCGCCTGTTTTATTTGGTTTACATTTTTTTTTAATGTTTGTAGATTGTAAATTAAATAATAAATTTTAAATGAATTTTAATGTGAGTGTGCCATAACTATTATTTTCCAAGGAGGGTGCATAATATGTTAAAAAAAAAAATTATACTAGGGTTAACAAAATTGAGAGTTTTAAAGTTGTTGGAGGAGCTCGAAGATTGCAACCAAAAATATAAAGAACGACCGTTCTTTTTATTAGGAACATTCCTTCTTTAAATCAATAACAATTATTCCTTGTATTAGGGACAAACCGTTCTTTGTACTAAGAACAATCGCTCTTTGATTTAAGAAGATCGTGTTTTGTATTAAGAACAACAGTTTTTTATATTAAGAGCAACAGTTCTTTATATTAAGAACAATAGTTCTTCATATTAAGAACAATAGTTCTTTTTATTAAGAACAAAAGTTCTTTATATTAAGAACAATAGTTCTTTATATTAAGAACAATAGTTCTTTATGGTAAGAACAATAATTCTTTATATTAAGAACAATAGTACTTTATATAAGGAGAAATAGTTTGTTTTATATTAAGAACAATATTTCGTTATATTAAGAACAATAATTCTTTATATTACGAACAACAGTTCTTTATATAGGGCAATAGTTCTTAATATAAAAAAACAAGAAAAACGTTAACTTCGGTTGAACCGAAGCTTAAATACCCGCCACACGAATCTTTAAAGAGTTTATGAGTAATCATCAGTGGTCACCCAAGTTTACACACAATATTAATTTCAAATTTTGAGCTAAAAATACAGATATGTATAACAACATATTTCTCGAAAATATCTGTAAATGGGCGGTAAGTTTATATGAAAGAAACACCTAAAAATGGGCGTGGCACCATGATATTGGAAGAGTTTTTATCCAATATGGAGTAAATTCATGAATAAATAATAACCATTTTCATACAAAAATTCGAAAATGGGCGGAAATTTTGTATGGGGGCTATGCCAAAAAATGGGCGTGGCACATCTGATTTGACATTGGATGACATTAGAATGTTTTTTAGCCAAATTGGAGGGAATATATGCATAAATAATAACTATTTTCATACAAAAAAATCGGAAAAAACGGAATGTTTATATGGGGGCTATGCCTAAAAAAGGGTGTGGCATCTTGGTTTTAACACTGAATGACCAACTCAAGCTTCCAATTTAAGCGCCTACAAGTAATGCTATAAAATTTGTTAATACATATTTATTTAATATGTAAATTAGGGTGGTCCAAAAAAAGTTGTATGCCCCTAGGGTTGTTCTATATCGAAAATAAGACTCGTATTTTATTGAAGAGAAACTTCGTTATCTGGTTAAGAAATGTTCATTTTCCAAGTTTCTACATTAAATGTACCAAAAAAGAGAGTAAAATTACGGGTCTGCTTATTTTCGGTATATAACAATCCTTGAGCTCATAAAATTTTTGTAAAAAATTATTTTCCATACATTTTTGGACCACCCCAATGTAGATGTAAAACTATTTTATTGCAAAAATTCAACAATTCATAGGTTAAATTGCAATAAAGATAAAATAGCGCATTTAATATAAAATAATCTCGTTTATTATAGGTGCTATTCATAAATAATTTTCTGTTTAAGTTTAACTACTATAGCGATACCTGGCAACCATGACTCGTTGATTCCTTGTTATTCCTGTTGAACCCTTCATTACTTAAAGTAGATGAGTATGCCAAGAGCGCTTGGGACGACTATGATATTCAAGCTGCTGCTGCTGCTGCTTCTGTTGCTGACTCACAAACTCGAGTAGGCTAAGAACATTTCGTTAACAATAAATAACGCTTGAGACGGTGACGTGGATAGTAAAGCTTTGCAATGCTACTACGTTAAGCTGACTGAAGAGCAACAGCAGCAACAACAACAACAAAACATTGAAGATGACGATGTGTGTCGGTATTTTAGCTTTGATCTATACATATACATTCAAACAAACATAAATTTAATGCAGACACACAAACACACATACAAACATAAACACAACATACAAGGTACACTTGCAGGAGTAAAAAGGACTCTATAAGTAGCGAGCAAAAAGAACGTGCAAGAAATAATGAAAGAAAATCAGTAAGTAAAACGTTTTTATCGTGGCGGCGGCGTCGATGTTGTTGTTGTTGTTATTGTTGCCGGCAATGGCGTTGCTGACGATTGCTACGTTGGTGGTGGTGTGCCGCCTTTGCCACTGCCAGTCGGACAGTCTGTCAGTCAGTCAATCAGTCACTCTGCCTGTGTCAGTATGCATCCCTCAAAGCATAATGAGCGCTGTATTTGTGCTATATAGTATCTCTGGAATGAGACTTGAGGGCATAGCTTAGCTTACATTTAGCTGTCTATCCAAAGGACTTGACGTTGTTTGCTTTTCATAATGAAAGCGTCGACGTTTCTGTGCATTCATTCCTTCTTGGTTCATTCGTTTATACGAAATGAAGCACTTCAAAATAAGCTGAAATTCCATTTTGTCCTGCCGAGCAAGTCATACATTTGCCAAATACATACATTTCTATATTTTTGTTCTTGTTATTATTTTTGTCCGCGTTATCTGTCTATATGCGATATACATTCGGTCTTTCTGCTTTCTATTGATCAAATATCGCATGTCCCAGGGAGCCAAGCAAAAGCAAAGCAAAAAATCGTAGACAAATGATTACTTGCCTTTTATTTGTTGTTTTTCTGTTTTTATTTTTGGTAAATTTTTATAGCGTCGAATGAGCTAATAAAACTGGCAACTAAAATGTCATTTAAAATGTATTTATGTACTGTTTACTGTATTGTTATGGTCATTGTCCTTTTTATTTTCAATAGTTCTTATGCTTTGTTTTTTGGCTTTTCTTATTTGTACACTATTGTATATAATGTTTATAGAGTTTTATATGTTTTTTTGATAAGTTTGTAAAGTGTTGTAGTTCGAAGATATTATATTTTTGGTAACATAATTCACTTTTCCTACTTTTTAAGAGAAAATTTAACTTATACTACAAAGCTAGAAGATCTTACTTCTGGTAGTTGCTTGAAATGAAAAAAGGGTGGTGTGGTATTCATGTGGGATTAATGAAATCAAGTTGGATACGAAAGTAATAAATAAAAATCATAAAATAAGCCTTTTTTATTCAAGCATCAGCCTATCTTATAGATTTTTCATCGCTAAACACAAATCTGGTCTTACAATTTTTCTAATACGTCGAGATTCTGAGAAGAATAAGGTTATAATCTGAAAAAAAGTACTGTTTTTGGTTGTTATTCTGGTCTTCAAAATTTTCCATCACGTCGAGATTTTGAAAAAATTAGGGTTTAATCTCAAAAAATACTGTTTTGGCTGTTTTTGATCATTTGTAGCAGATAAACCTGAGGTGATAGAAATTCCAAATTTGGTTTGAATTGAATCATAAACATTCCTTTACAAGAGCAGGGTCTAGAAAGCCCTGGAATCAATCGTTAAATTTTGATGTAGCACAAACTTTTTAAGACCATTTTTGTGTTCAATGAAAAATCGATAAAAAAGCCGAGTCCGATGCTTGAATAATTTTTGATGTAGGCAAACTCCGACTTGAACCTGTCAATAATTTTTACGGTGGGTTAAAAAAAGGTTTAGTATGTTTATATTTATGTTCCTCAATGTTTCTAAACCAAAGGAAGAACCCCGAAGAAACCCGGTGCATCGGTTCAGAAGAGAGTTAGAGCCCAGAATTCGGCTAAGCAAAGATTCGAGTGAAAGTTGAGGTAAAAGGAGAGGAAAAAAAAGAAAAAAAATAAAAAAAAAAAGGTTTCTCGGGCTCGTATTTTATTTAAACCTGGCCTGGCTAAAAGGAAACTAGTTTTTTTTTTGAAATTAAAAGGTACTCTGTTTGTGGATTATCTCCAAACTGGTAAACTTAGATTTTGATAGCTCTTTTAATTAGTTGGCTGAAAAACTTTCTAAAAAAATGATATTTTTATAAGAAAAAAAATGTTATTTCATCAATGCCAGAAAACCATTGAACTAATTCAAAATTTTTTGGAACATCTCAACTTTTTGACAGATTTGTTTGTTTTATGGCACAAAGATACATGGTAAACCTATTTAGAGACTCTTCCGAAATCTCACTTCAGGAATGAAGTGCCTAAACTAGAAAAATATTGCAGTAAGCGTATTGAAATTTAGGGAGATTATGTTCAATGAAATACGAAAATTGCATTTTTTTATTTGAATCGCAAGATTTATGGAACAAACCGACATGCATGCGCATATATGAAGTGTATTAAATCTTTGTTTCTAAACAAAATTAAAGTTTTTTCTTTTTTTGTTTCGATGTTTTTTTTTTTTGGCTTTTGATTAAATAAAAAAAACCATGTGACAGCATTTCATAATAAATTGGCAAAAATTATGAGAACAGTTGTTGCGCCGTGCGCTTTTCTAGTAGTAGACGAGCATAAGGACATAACAGAAACCGGAAGTGTGTTATGACAGCGCACTCTGGAGAGCAGGCGTTTTTTTTTTTGTTTTTGTTTGTTGGACATCAACGTCGCTATTAATATTGTTGTTGTTTAGTTAGGCGATGACACAGCAAAACAATACATTCTACGAATGTCCACGTACCAAAAACAATTTTAGTGTATTTTTATTTAGCTTTGACTTTGTTTGTTTGCTTGCTTGCTAACTTATGCGCTCACTCACTTATTCATTTTGACAATTTATTTATGAATTCAGCGGTGTCGCCATTTTTTGTTACTGCTTAACTTTGCGTCCGGAAGTAGTACATTTAAAAATTGCGATAAAGTTATTGGGGCGGGATAAAAAAAAAGTGTAACAAAATATAAAGCAAACATAAATTTTTATATTTAAGGTTTGCATTGTTTAACTTAGACGCCAACAATGTCATCACCATCATCATCATCACAGAGGCGGCAACGTCAACATTAACAACATTCACAACATTCACTATGCTCTTCTACGTTGTTGTTGTTGTTTTTGTGGTTTTCATTAAGTTCTTTGCCGTTCATGTTGCTTCAGAATGGTATCTCATCTCCTATCATAGCCATTGTCATTAGTTGCATGTGTTGCCAAAGCGCGTTAATATCCTGCGCGACATTGCCGCGAGTGTGTTTCTTTAACATTACCCAACTCCTGCTACGCACACTTTTATGTCAACATAGAATATATATGTACGCATGCCGTAGTAGTGCTCTTCAAAAAGGTGCGAAGCGCTAACATGTTGCTGCAATGACCCTCATTAACTTAATGGTGGTCAGCAGCAGCAGCAGTAGCAGCAGAGAAGCAGCGCAGTAGTGCCGAAATGTATCTGTACACAAACCCAGCAGCTCTACTTTCTGCCATTGTCCACTTTTGCTGTTTAGTTTGCCATATTTGATACCTTTTTGTTTGTTTAGTTGTTGACTTTCGTATGCGCATCTATAGATACAATATTTGTATCTTTTTTATACGCTGCACAAATTGGAGATACTACTTCAGGGTTGAAGAAATGTTTTCTCAAAAAATCAAATTGGTCTAAAGGCATTTTAAGCTGTGTAGTGTATATGTTAGTCGAACAGCTCCCTATTTCGATGTTATATTCCAAAGGTTTTTGTATTTTCAAAGTTTTTCTCTGACTTTGCTGTACACATTCCCATCTGTTTTATTTTGATTTCACTTTGTGGTTAATTTCGTATACTTTTCTGCTGCTGTTGCTTTTGCATTTTAAAATTTCATTAAAACATTAATTTTGCACATTAAAAATATTTAATGGATTTTTCTTTTTGTTCTTCCTGTTGGCCACAGCATAGCTTTGCTTCTTGTATTACTGACCCCAAATATTTTATTCGAGTCAGGCAGACGACATCAGACAGACGGAAACTCGGGCAACCACGTTTGATCGCTGACATTTAGACAACATTTTGTGGCACATAATTGACTTTTGCGCAAAACGCCAAAGTAATTAGAAAATCAATACGCTGCACTTTGTCTTAATTTAATTTGAACATTGCTGGAAGTAGGGGTTTGTTTTTTTTTTTTTTTTGCTTGCAACATTATTTTATTTGAATTTTATTTTTGTTGTTGTATTTTTTTCTGCACAGTAATTGGCTACAAAGTAACGTAATGAAAACAAATGAATGACAGTAATTTACGTTCAATATTGGCTAATTTAATTATGACCTGACATTATGAAATATAAAAGGGTTTGTGTCATTGACAAGTTCAAAGGTTCATTATAATTTTTTTTTATTAAATTACTTTATATTATGCTAATTTTATCGTTTATATTTTTATATATATATTTTTTTTTAATATTTGTGTTATTCACGAGGTCTAGCATGAGTGCATATAAGAATAATTGCAACGATTGCAACAACAACTAACACAGAAAAAAATTTCTGAACGTTAGTTGTTGTTGCAATTGTTTGCACTTATTCTTTTATGCACTCATGCTAGACCTCGTGAACAGCACAAAATTTCACAATTCGAAATATCAGCTAAGCTTTAAACTTTACAGAACCTTTCGTATTAAAATTGTTTTAATATATTTTATTTCTTTTTTGCTTTCAGCTGTTTTAAAGTTCTACAGTTTTGGAAAATATATACTGCAAACCTTTCGCCATTTGCATAGGTAAGAAAACATTACTGATATTTGAAAACGATTAAAGCAATATTTACATTCATTAGGAAGTTATGCCATTTTCATTTTCCAATATTTAAGATTTTTAAGGTACTTATCCCGTCTAAAAGTTTTATTGAAGCTTAAGCGCAGTTGTAATTAAATTTAGAAACAGTTTAATTGATGTGGAAGTATATTTTTATGTTTTTCCTCGGAGCTTCCGAATAAGACTCTTCACATCTATACTGGAATAAGGTCCATGACGCATATAAAATTTTGCCAGTATCATAAATAAACCTTCATTTACTTAAATTTTCTTAAAATCTAGCATTTGGCATCTGAAAAACTATTTAAATTTATGCAGTTGAATTTTTATACCCGTTACACATAGTGTAAACGGGTATATTCAGTTTGTCCAAAAGTTTGTAACGCATTGAAGGAGGCATCGGCATGTTTAAAAAAAAAGTAATTATTTATGAATGTACTCGCTCCCAATTGGGTAAAAACATTTCTTTTGTCATCCAGGGTCAAAACCAAGACGCCACGCCCATGTAACGGGTATTTCAGCTTCGGTTCCACCGAAGTTAACGTTTTTCCTTGTTTTTTTTAAACTTACACCGATTATTATTATATCCAGGGCAATTTTAAGCTGGAACATATTAGCAAGATAGCATATTTATCAAGAAGTAATTTTACTGTCCATTTCACATTAAAATACTGTAACTATGCTTACAAATTGAAATTTCGATTCTGGAATACTTTTTATTGGGGTTTTCTATACATTTTGAACGTTTTAGATTTCACACCTATTATTATGACCAGCAGTGTACACATGCTCACTTTTACTTTATTGACCGACAGATGGCAGCTTTATTCGCAATAGATGGCCAACTGCGCTTTGTAAACATTAACTTGTATTTTGAATAAAAAAAAATTAATTAATTTAAATATTTAAAATTCTTTCCACATATTTTTTAAAAAATCTAAAAAAATACATAGGCCAATTTTTTTTGCATAAATTACAACATATTAAAAAATTTTGAGTGTTTACGACGTAGAAGTCAAAAAAATAAAAATATTTTAAATTTTCAGAGAAAAATTTTATAAAATTTGAAACGAAAAAATTTTAAAAGAATTTTCATAGTAAATAGTAAAAAAAAAAAATTGAAATTCTTTTTAAAATGTTTTATCAATGCTGTGAGATAAAAATAAATAAAAACTAAAATCACGTTTGCCGCTACATAGCGTTAGTATTGTCATAACGTGAAAAGTAGTATGCAGAAAAATTTCTTAGATCAAGGTCTATAAAAACTCATTTAGGGATATTAAATAACGCTGGGGGCAGTTCCTCCATGCTTACTCGCCTATGCCCTTTGAATTAAATTTATACAAGTTAAGTATTTCATTTCCTTTTCCCATAATTAACGCAAGTCCCCGACTAAACGCAAGATTTGCAGTAAAGTGCTGGCAACCCTGAAAAGTAACAATTTGGCAGCTAAATAGTTAAAGTCAAGTAGAAATGGAGCGCTACACGAAAGAACACGTTAGAATTTGCAATTTGTTGCAAATCTTGCGTTAATTCTGGGAAACCCTTTATATGTTCTGGTTCATTAGCTCCAAAAATTACGTATATTTTTGATCTGCTGTCATAATTAAGTGTTAATAAATGAACCAGTTGCCTTTAAAAGAATTTAAATGCGGTCAGCGATATGCTTATCGTGTGACTGCATGGAGTAATGTTGAAGGTTGTACTCTTTCCAGTTACCTTATAAAAGATAGATAATCTAGAGTTCTGCAATCTCGTAATGAGACATGCGGTACTGAGTTGCAGTTTCCGCATTACTGGAGTAAGATTTAAGTGTTTTTGTACTGATTATACATTTATATACAATAATTAGTTAAGTGGAGGATGACCTTCTAGCTAGCTATTACTTTGACCTGATACACAAAAAAATTCACTTACTGCTAGTTCCCTGGAAAATATAACTTCTTTCAATTTTTATTTCAGCTTCGATTTATCAGTATTAGTACTTATAATATTATTCCATTACTAACTCGGTAAGGAATTCGTTAACAAAGTTAAGGGTTGGTGTACTAACATATTATTGCTCTTCTTATTTTATGTATGCTCTGCAGTAATCTCAAGGACAGTAGTTCTTTTTAGTTTTCTAAATATGTATAATGACTATATATGTATGTTTACAACGTTATTCTACTGATTTATTGCTTCTCCAAATAGTAAAAAAAAAAAAAACTTTTAATAAAAACAGATTATAAGCTAAACTAAAATAACAAATCCATTTATCGATAAAGAAATAAAAAACTCATTATTAGCTTTATTTTAAAAAAAAGGGAAAGGATCAATGAAACTCATCAAGCGCAAATGTATGTGTCAGTTTCATAGCTACATATTTTACTATCATTTAGCAGAGCAATACAATGTGTATCTATGTGGTTACTTTCATTTTATTTTATTTATAGCTTCAAGTCAAAAGATTAAAATACACACATACGAACATTTATTTGAGGTTTTTATTTTATTACATTTTATTATCTAACAAATACAAAAACACATTAAAGGACACACACAAGCGTAGATATAGTATGCCATATAAAAGCGTATAAACGCATAAAATGGTTAGTTTTAAAACTGACAGACCAATAGAATACACACAAACACACATAGAAAACTTCATACATTTAAGATAGCTAAAGAGGCAAAAAGAGAATATGGCAGAAGGACATATACGCAGAGTGGCATTCAAACGTTCAGAGATAAACTTAGCTACTTTTGCGTATGAGCAGTATCTCGACAAACACGCATACATGCATACATATCTAGATACGCAAACACATCCTTGTATCCTTGTCGTTGATATTTCTTTTTACTCATAGAGTAGAGTATATGGCTTAAATGTCTGTTGCATAGTGTCGGAACTTTGTATCCTGCGCGTATCCTGTAGATAAAATTCTAAATAGGCAGGCTGCTTATTTCGTTATATGTGTGTGTGTGTGCGTGTGTATCCTGTATGCTGTATAAGGCGTCCTTTTGCTCTATAAATGTTTTGATTTTCATTGAAGACAAGCAAAAGCAGCAATACATAGCTAGCAACTAATCTGTTATCCTTGCCGCATAAAAGCATTCATTCAAGTTGTTGTTGTTGTTGTTTTGCTGTTGTTGTTGCCGTTGCCGTTCGTCGGCGTCATCGTACCGTCATCCTTGTTCCTGACTGGCGCTTCGTTTTTATAAGTTGCCAACATACAATTTTGCTTTTCAATTCATTTTATTTATTGAAGCATAAAAGGCGGCGGCGACGACGACGGCGTCAGGCCAAACATAAACCAAAACAATTGGTTAAAAAAAAAAGTAAAAAAATGATACAAAAGCAAAGACTTTTAAAGTTGTTGAAATACTAAACCCAACAGGAGATGCTTTGCTTCTCTTTGCACTCCAATTCAATTCAATCCACTTCTCCACTCCACTCTCCACACTCTTCAGTGTGCAATGAAGCAAGCAAAAGCAACAAATAACACAAAATTGAAACGCAGAAAAAAAGCAATAAAAACAAATACAGTCTCAATACAAAAGTAAGCAGAGAATTAACAATGCAACAAAGAATCAATGTGTACATATGGTATGCATGTATATGTATGTATGTGTATGTATGTGTGTATGCTCGAAGCAAGCAGCAGACTTCTCGGGTTTAATAGGAAACTAAGCATTCTACTTCACTTAATTGATATTCATATTATGCAATACAATGTTGCAACAACGTTTGTGATGATTGTGAGGTAAGCATAACAACAAGGGCAACAGAAGGACAGCATCAGTAGCATTTTTTGAAGTAAAGGACCAAAGACCAATCGTAATAGTAGCAGTAAGGAAATTGTATCGAGTAGCATTCAATTGAGTGTTTGAATCGTTCATGAATGTGGCATCATTGGCGTTGATATGATATACACATATTCATATGACTAGATATGAAGCAATAAACACAAGATCCGATTCGTTCTAGAATACATACAATAGTTAACAGTGGCTAAGCATATGTTGCTCAATCAATGACAGGATTTGTTTTTTCTAGGTCAGGAAAATAAATTTAACAAGTGTGTTAATTAAAGTTATTAAATCAAATAAAAATGCTTTATAAAAGAAAAAATATAGTGGAGATCTGCAGTGTATTTGAAGTTTTTTTTTTTTTACTTTTAAAAACATACCAAAATGTGTTTAAATTAAGTTGCACATCAACTTGAAAAAATGTTCAGGAAAAAAAAAAAGAAAAAAAAAAAAATAGATTTTAGAAAAAAAAACGAAAAGAAAAGAACGTATTTTTGAAAACGGAAAAGCGTGAAAGAGCAAAACTAGACAAAAAAGAACTAAAATTGATATATCTCAGAAATCGTATAGTAGAGGTTGTAGTTCATGATGCAATTATACCAGGTGAAGTACTTCGAAAGTCTTTGATTACATAAATTTGACAACTTAGAGTGTGGTAAATTATATTTGATTTCACCACGATGTGAGAGAAGAGTACAAGAAATGTTGAGAAAGATAAAGTAAGCCAACATTACATTTTCTTTACTTTTGCTTAAGTGCTTTTCAAAAATATTTTTTATTTAAAATTTATATACACTTTATACAAAAATTCAAATTTTTGAATTTAGCAGCAACTTGTTCAAAATCGAGAAGCAGAAAAATTGACATTTATAAGGTGAAATTATATAAATTCACCATAACATGCATAGTCAACAAAATTTGTTACCAAATTAGAAAGAGAAAGTGACGGAATACGTCAACTGGTATAAATGCATCATGTTTGTAGGTCTGGTTGAGTCAGTATAAACTGTATACGTAGAATCTGGATCTAGGGTCGAAATATGGATTTTTCCTCTTTTTTTAAGTTAGCAATAACTCAGTAAATTTCGAAACGATTTTTATACCCGCCACACATAGTGTGAAGGGTATATTCATTTTGTCTGAAAGTTTGTAACGCCATCGAAAGGACGTCCGAGACCCCATAAAGTATATATATTCTTGATCAGCTCGACGAGACGAATCGATCTAGCCATGTCCGTCTGTCCGTCTGTCCGTCTGTCTGTCTGTCTGTCTGTCTGTATATTTCTAAGCATCTTTTTCGTTGAAGATATAAAGATATTAAGCTGAAATTTGGAACTTAAGCTTTTCTCGGCAACGACTATTATGAGTTCGAGAATTAGAGTGCCACGCCCATTTTTAGGTATAGCCCCCATACAAACTTACCGTTTTTTTCGATTTTTTGTATAAAAATACTAATTATTTATGAATGTATTCGCTCCCAATTGAGTAAAAACATTTCTTTTGTCATCCAGTGTTAAAACCAAGATGCCACGCCCTCTTTTAGGCATAGCCCCCATACAAACTTTCCGTTTTTTCCGATTTTTCCGATTTTTTGTATAAAAATACTAATTATTTATGCATATATTCACTCCAATTTTGCTAAAAACATTCTAATGTCATCCAATGTCAAATCAGATGTGCCACGCCCATTTTTTGGTATAGTCCCCAAACAAACTTTCCGCCCACTTTCGAATTTTTGTATGAAAATTTTTATTATTTATTCATGTATTTACTCCATATTGGGTAAAAACTCATCCAATATCATGGTGCCACGCCCATTTTTAGATGTTTCTTGCATACAAATTTACCGCCCATTTCCAGATATTTTTTAGAAATATGTTGATATACATATCTGTATTTTTAGATCAAAATTTTAATTAATATTGTGTGTAAACTTAGGTGACCACTGATGATTACACATAAACTCTTTAAAGAATCGTGTGACGGGTATTTAAGCTTCGGTTCTACCGAAGTTAACGTTTTTTCTTGTTATTCTTTAATATGGTTTAAAAAGAAAAAACTTAGACCTTTCGATCAGTGTACAAAATATTATTATTTCCGATTTTATCTCTGTGTATTTTCAAGACAAACGCAGTTTTTTTTTTTTAAATTTTCCAAATTTTTGAACTTAAATCATGGAATTGTTTTTTTTTTTTAGTCGCACAGTGTGTTTACGATCCATCAAGGGTTTCCTATTGCATCACCAAACATTGCTTCTGAAGTGGTCTGCACATGACAAATGTGCGATCGTAAATTTTATGATGTCTGCTTTAAAATATGATTGAAACGTGATAAAAAAAATTTTTGTTTACATTTTATCTTTACAAACGATGTCTGCAAGTTTTTTGACCCGTTGCATTTATCAGCTATGTACAAGAAAAATATTTAGCGCCGCTAAGATCATGTTCACTTATGAACAATAAACGTGAACAGAATCCGAATGTATTCCCTTCAAATCATAATTGTCAAAGTGTCAAAATACTTCACGATCGATTTTTTATTTTTAAAACATATATCCCGATATTCAGGCAGACTGATTTTACGATGTCTCCATTTAATGTTTATTATTAAGACATATAAGTTGCACCATACGGTTAAAAGGCCCTCATTGAGCCACTAAAAAAAAATCTTGACTAAGTGAACACCTATATTTGTACATTAAATATACAGAATGCTCCCAGTTTAAGTTTATTCATTCCAAACATACGGCTTTTCCCGTTTCAAGGCCCCCATTGGTCCGCGGTCGAAAAAATTTTTTAAAACATGCCTCCTAAAACCTAAAAAAGAACATTCAGCAAATCTAATTTGGGTCCATCAATGGGTCTCAGGTCCAAATTTTGGAAATCACTTGAATACGTCTGAAATATTTTTTAACTAACTTTCAAATGAGCCTTTTTTGTGCACACTTTCATTATAAAATGGATCTACAGTAAAAATTTTAGCCTCCTATCCTAGGCCGTAGTCGTATATTCCGTCCGTATATTTATGTATATATATATAAATAAATAAATGTAGAATCAAATTTAACTGTACTTTCCACAATTAATTTTCGTTATAAAAACATGAATTTTTTTGTAATATTTATTTTAAAAAAATTTAACAACCAAAAACAAACTTTTACTTTACTTCATATTTTCCGTTTTAGTACAATAATATTTTACAAAACAAGTGCAAGTATGAATTATTACTTTAACCCTAAATTATGTCACAAAATTGCATTGAATTCCGGTACAAGGATGCATTACCCACCTACATACTTATATACACACGAAAAAAAATCAACCCTAACTGTAGTAAAACTTTCAAGTGTTGGTTTCCGTTTTTAAAAACTGCCATAACTACAGAATAAAAAAAATAAAAAAACTTTACAATTCTTTGCGCCCTCATATATCCGCTTAAAATATGAAAGTGTCCTTTATATTCTTAAACAATACACAATCTTATACTACATACTTGTATTCGTAGTTGCTTGTTGTTAACTTTGGACTGCTGCTGCACTACGAATATATAAGATATATATTTATTTATATATATATATACTAGTATATACATGATGACCATGAACAAAAAAACAAAAAAAAAAAAAAAGGGTTTCGAAATATCAGCTGCAACGTTGAACTTGTAGTCTACTAAGGCAGCAATGAAGTGCAAAGGCCAAAGTTGCAATCCTTGTATTCGAGTTTAATGCTTGACCTTTGCCATTCTATATTTTTGTTGTTGTTGTAAATTGCATTTGTGCTCTCTATTATATTTTAAAAAGACAAACTTTTGTCAAAATAAAAAAAGGATATATATGTATATATTTATATAAATAAATAAAAACAAGAAAAAACGTTAACTTCGGTAGCACCGAAGCTTAAATACTCGCCACACGAAATCTTAATTATTTCATGTAAGATCATCAGTGACATAGATTATATTCCACAAAAGGATGGGGACAACCCAAATTGGTGTTTAAATAAGAAGAAAGCATGAAAAATGTTAAGATAAAATTTTTTTTTTTTTTTTTTTTTTGAGTATTGTTTTTATTTGCAATCTGTCAAACGATGACAATCAGCAAATTAGCATAATTTAGCATTGACATATGTGTACATTATTATTTATAGGAGATGTTAACTAAGAAGGGTCGGGATGGGAGGAGAGGTTTACCCATTACGATGGGGCAGATCCAGCGGGTGGTCTCTTCTTAGGCGGCGAGAAACAGCGCTGTTGTCCAACAGATTGTTAGCGAGGGGGTTGACGTGCCTACTCAATCTCTCCAGATAGATTTTTGAAAGTCTGGAAATCTCTTGTTGAACCCAAGGAACTCCGAGTTCACTGTGTATTTCTCTATTCGTTTGGAATGGGTGCGCACTGGAGATTATACGAAGAACTTTATTCTGAAATTTTTGAATCAGCTCACAATTACTTTGCTTGGCAGCTCCCCAGATTGAAATGCCGTAAGTCCATATAGGCTTTAATATAACCTTATAAATTAGAAGTTTAACTCGTATCCTCAGGGTCGACCTGTTTCCAAGAAGCCAAAGGTATTTTTTTAGCATTACATTTAAATGCTTCTTCTTGTTGCTCAAGTGAGGTCTCCAAGTCAACCTTCTATCAAGCTCCAGACCCAGATTCTTGGCAGAAGATAAAAATGCAGATATAAAAAAAAATGTTGTGAAAAATAAAAAAAATGATGGTGAGTCTGTGTGGGTCTGTATGTTATAGTGGCCCGATCGTTGTCATATCCGTAGTATATTCATTGGATGACAGTAGAAGTGGTTTTACTCAGATTAAAGTAAATATATTCAAAAATAAGAACTATTTTCATACAAAAACTCAAAATTGGACGCTTAGTTTGGGCGAAGCACCTTGCTTTTGATATTGGATGCCATTAGAAGTGTATTTGTCCTCTTTGTGGTAAGTATATCCAAAAATAATAACTAATTTCATACAAAAATCCGAAATAAGTGGTAAGTTTGTATGGGGGCTATATCTAAATTTTTTTTTTTTTTTTTAACATAAACAACAAATAAAAAACAGCTGATTTCAGCCTTCCCCAATATATTTTGGGTAAGATAAAAAGTGGTATTTTTTAGTTTGTTTTAAAAATAGCCCTAGCCATTTTTGGCTGCGCTGCATGCCATCAAAAAGACCTGGAATTGTACAAAACACAGCAGATGCGAAACGGAAAGAGCTGAAAGAGCAGCCGATCCGCCCGTACAACGTAGTAGCACACGCCGGGTATCTGCTTGTAACCTATATATGTAAAATAGTAAAAATGTTTCTATGTCCGCTATAGACGTTCAAACTATCCAACCGATGAGTCCCAAACTGGTTTTATTTGAAAGGCAACAATGCAAGTAATTTAATATTTCACTAAAACAACACATTAGACGTATTCGGTCCATTTAGGAAGTCGATTTTATAATTTTTCTATACTATCTAAAAAAATAAAAATTAAAAAAAAAAAATCAGCTAATTGCAGCGCTGGTATTTTTAAGTATGTTTTTATGTTAACCCCTACATTTTTTGGTTGGTTTTTTGGTGCGTACAAAAAAAGAGAAAAATGCCAACGAAAAGAACTGCAATTGCACAAAAAACAGCTGACTCGAAACGGAAAAGAACCGAAAGAGTAGTCAAAATGCCCGTACAACATTGTAGCACACGCCGGGTATTCGCTATTAATAAATAAAAATACCATTGAATGTTAGGGAAAAAGTGTATGTATTATATAGAAATAAATTAAAATGAAAAAATAGGTTAAGTACACAAAATATATTGTATAAAAATAAAAAGACTAAATAAATGAATGAATGAATGAATGATAGACAGCAGAGAAATACTTTCTGACTGGCTGACTGACTGACAAAAAGCAAAACATTTTCATTTGCTGCTAATTAGAGTTGTTCGCTCGACGTGCAAATTGAGTTGAAATTCAATTTGGCAACGACAGCAAGCAAACAAACGAGAAAAAAAAAAACAAAATAAAAACAACAACAAATATAAGGATCTGCAGGAGCCGCAGCAGCAGCAACTGAATGAACCGAAAGGAATACAAAACAATTGCTACAATCAAGTCAAAGCAATAAAGTTGCAAAGTAGCAAAACATGTTAAGCGTGAAAAAAAAGAACAAAAAAAAAAAAAAAAAGAAATACAAAAACAAATAAAAATCGTTTTCTCTTATATAAACTAAAAGGAAAAATAGTAAGCACAACTATTTTGCCTAACACTGGCAAATGTTCTTGGCAGGATACAAAGCGACAGCCAAGAACGACGACAGGCAGCCTGTCTGTCAGACAGCAAAGGAAACAAACACAAGAAAAAAAAATCAGTCAGAGCTGGCTCGCTGGCTGGCTGGCATCGTCAGTGTAAGACTTACAACTTTTGTCAAGTTTGAGCTTGTTTCTGCTTAATGCTTGAGGCCGGCAGTTGGAAAAAGAATAAATATATATTGTAAAAAATTTAACTCGCGCTAAAAGATACGTACTTCTTTTAAAATTCGTTTTAAACGATTTTTTTGGTTAGTTTGCTATTTCTCGGTCAGTGACATTGGTTAGATTGGAATTAAAAATCACCAAAAATAGAATAGATCCGAAGAATTACAATTGTTAAAAGGCTTTTAAAAGTTTTAATGTTTGCTTTTGAAATGCTTTGAAAGCAGATACGATGTTTTGTAAAACCAAAAACATTTTTTTTTAAATTTTTTGGTTAGCTTACATTGTGATGCAAAATGTCATCCAATATACTATCTGGCTAAAGTATCTAAATTATGGAACATAATTCAACAAGGAGCCAAATTCTTGGAGTATTCTCGTATGTAGTAAGAGAAACTACTTTCGGGAGGAAAACTTTTCTAAGTTTAATGGCATCATTATCAGGCGATATTTTGTACTGAATGATATCTAAATTTGTATGCCCTTAGATGAACCAGTTTCTCCTAATGAACTTGATTATTATTCTGATCTTGGATTTCTGAAGAGAGACCCAATTCTCGACAGTTGTAGAAAATGAATTTTATCTATTTTTCTCTTTTATACCTTGTACCCCAATGGGTAAAAGTATGTTTGTGCAAATGTATGTAACAGGCAGAAGGAGTCATGATAGATCTTTTAAAATATATATATTTTTGATCAGCATTGATAGCAGAGTCGATCTAGCTATGTCCGTCCATCTGTCCGTATGTCATGCTGTCTGCCGTATGAAATCGAATATCTCGGAGACTATAGGAGATAGAGCCTAGACTCTCCTAGCCGTTAATAGACACTTAAGGGGAAGCCCCCAACAAATCTACCCCACAAAAATTGTGGTTTTGCATAAAAAATCTTTTGTTTTTTCTCTAGGAATTTCAAATTTAGTATAAATTAGGGCTATAATAGTGCCAATGAAATATGCCTATATGGGTAGGACTCTCCTAGCCGTTAATAGACACTTAAAGGGAAGCCCCCTACAAATCTACCCCACAAAAATTGTGGTTTTGCATAAAAACTTCTTTGTTTTTTTCTCTAGGTACTTCAAATTTAGTATAAATTAGGGCTATAATAGTACCAATGAAATATGTCTATATGGGTAGGACCGAAACAAATGTACCTCATTTTTTTATTTTTTATATAAAAATCTAATACAATAAAGTATGGCACTATGATAATACTTAACTTAAGGTTCATAAAGATTGAATACAGGGTATCTTGTTGTATCGTGTTGTTTTTTCCTAGGCAGTAGTACCAATTCTAGTAGCTAACCTATCCGTTTGTAGTTACCTTTACACTTTTTGTCCCGGTTTCCAGTGATCAGGCACTTTTCAGGTGGCTTTTGTAAGACTTGAGTATGAGTCAAGTTATCCCAGGGCTGCTTGACTATCTGCGTATATGTATTCTTGTGATATGTTTTAGCTATCCCGAGTAATTATTTAATGTTGCTTCAACAACAATTAGATGTAATTAGTTTATGGCTTCGAAGATAGAACATTGTAGTTAACGCCATGAACTGACATTACCATTTGTAATATACGGGTCTTCGGCAGGCTTTACAACTGGCCCAACCTATATTCCCCCAAACGTTAATATAATAAATTTTAGTCGTAATGATCTCTGGGTTCAGACGAGATAACTTACTGGTCACCTATTGATATCTCAACTTAACAAAATAAGCGGAGTTTAGACTCTGTCTGGAAAACGATGAAACAAGTTCGCACATTCTTTGTGAATTTCTAGCTCTGGCCAGATTCAGTTACAAACAGTTCACTGGTGATATCAAGCTTAACATAGAAGCTGAGAAGATCTTTAGTCTCTAAAACTAAATAAAATTTAGGGGTTTTGTTTATGATAGCCTTCTTGCTTTTTTCTTCTGTTTTTGGAAAGACCATCATATTTGTACTCTACCTTCAGTGATCTAAATTTAAACACGAAAGTGAAGACTCGTTTAAGACAACGAGTCTTCACTTTCGTTCTGATCATTTGCACTCAGGCACTACGTCAGGTATTATGGTTATGGATCACCATCATTATGAGATTTTGGAATAAAATGTTGAGAATGATTTGAAATATCCACTATATGTTTCGAATACTAAGAATGAAACGAGAGTTCTCTGAATATAAAAACTTCCCAGAGAAAAATCACTTTAACCCATACAAAACTTGAACTTAATAATATATACAAAAAAAAAGATACGAAATGGTAGCAAAAGATCAAAATAATTCTTGTCTTCAAAATTTTAATTAAAAAATTTTGCAGATCAAAAAAAAATAAATTCTCTCGAAGAGCATATGTATCTTCCAATCGCTTGTAGGGTTTGAGCTAAATACTTAATTTTAAAGATCACAACATCGACCGGTAAACTTGTTCAGAAAAACTGTGGTATTTAAGAATCTCTGCAGGGTATAAACAAATTAGCCACATCGAATATGATGTACTTTTTTTTTTTTATTATTTACTTTTGTTATTGCTGTTCTAGTATTTGTCTCAAATAAATGTCCTATTACGTGCTATTGTCCTGCGGCTTGAACGTGTAAAGTTTTCAACATAAAATTTTGTCTGTTGTCATGCTGTCCGACTGTCTGTCTGTCTATTTCCTATTCAATTGGAATTCATTCTACGTTGCTTAAAAAATTAAAAAATAATACAAAAATGTATGCACCACTCACAACCTATACAAAAAATTCTTGTTGTTTAGCTTATTTCTTTTTACTCGCCCCTGACACATGTGTCACTCAGCTAGCCTACTTTGGACGATGTCATTTTTGGAGCATTGTTTTGCGTGACTCTTGCACCATGATACATACTATATAGATGTCCTTCATCCTTTGTACATTTATTGTATATTTTATATAGAGGAGAGTGCATAGTTTTTGGCGACATTTCAAGCCAACAACAACAAATGCATTTGCAACAAAAGCCGACACTTTTGTACAATAGTTTTCGTTGTTGTCGTCGCCGCCGACACTAGAATTTCCTTCTATTTTATATTTTACATTTTTTTCTTTTTTTTTTTTTTTTTGACCAGATTATTTTTGTTGTTGCGGTTTTCCGGATTTTCATGTCGAACAATATGCTAGTTTTCAAAAATAAGCGATAACATTGTTAGTTTATAGTAAATATATGCACTGAATATTCAAACCAAATTTCAGATATACCCACTCTTTTTCTTTGTTTTTTTTTTCCTTAGAACTTTTGATACTCTCTACCTTTTGTTTCATAAGTGCAGACTTTAGGCTGTGGGGAAATGTAGGAGCATTTAGGAAATATAAAAGTTTCTGTTGTAACAATATGATACCACTTATTGTTAAAATAGTTGTTTGACAGTTTGTTTATTTATTTTATTGCTCATAGTTATTGTTCTTCTTCTTCTTCTTCTATCGCACAAGGAAAATGTCAAAGGCAGCTTATAGCATGCAATTGTTTTGGTTATGTAAAAAAAAAAATATATATAAAATTTAAGATTTATTTTTGTTTTAGTATTTTTGGAATATTTTTGTATCTAGTGTAAAATATAAAATAATGCATTTTAAATTGAATTGAGATATTGTTTTTGTAAGCGTTGATGTGTCAAATTTTGTTCAGGCATATTTTAAAAATCAATTCAGTTGTGGTGCATAAGAATAAAAGATATTTAAAATATTTTATTATAATAAAATAAATAATTTTTATAAATTCTTTGCAATATAAAAGATTTATTCGAACTTATGATAGAGTTATGGTGTAAAGCTATTCACTTAAGAGTTATAATGACACTTTTGAATTTATTTAAAATTAATGTACGTTTTGTGTATCTTTCTGCGAATAAGTTCAAGTAAAATTGTGATTCTATTAAATTTATACAAAATTTGTCTTATAGAAATATAAGTCACATTTATGGCATATTACAATTTGTTGCATTAATATTGATGCTAAGTTAGCATTGCTAACTAATCGATCTTCAGACCAAAACAAAAAAAAAAAAAAAAAAAAAAAACAAGGAAAAACGTTAACTTTGGTGGAGTCGAAGCTTAAATAGCCGCCGACTAGACAAACTTTCCTTCAATAAATATGTGCTATAATGATCCTACTTTAATCATGTGTTCTTGTGTTTTATGTGAGGCAATTTCAACCTTCAATCGTTCCAATAATGCACAGTAATACTCGCTGTTAATATTCGACACCATAATATTTCCGACCCATCGAGCCACTCATTCTATTTTCTGGTGTGTAATAGTGGATCCAGGTTTGATCAAGAGTTACCAAAAGTCCGTCCGATTCCGCATCAGCAAGTCCAAACACTCTTTCGAAGTGCTCTCGCGATTGGGTTTTTGGTCCGGAGTGAGCATGCGCGGCACCCAGCGGCAGGGTAACTTTTTCGTATGCAGAACTCGCTCAAATTACGGCGTGAGCGCTTAGAACTAATCTTTTGTGTAATCTACTAGCAAGCGCACCTTCACTTTCCAGTCAGCCAACACCATTTCATGTATTTTTTTTGGACTTTATCCTCTGTAACCGGACTTCATTGGTAGTGAAGTTGTGGTCACCACGAAATTCTCCAAACCAAAATTTGACGATGTCAATTGACGGATCATAAGTTCCATAATATTTATCCAACTTTTCTTTTGTATCGCGTATGTCTGCCTAAATACGAACGGATTATAAGGCACCATAACCTTTTTTAGCAGTAACAGTGCATTCTGGCGGTCAAGAAGGCTACTGTTCACCCCACCAGATACAACAGATCCAACCTATTAGTGTAAATTTCAATTGTTGCTTGTTCCTCGATGTACTATGTTGATACATGTTTCGCCCATAGTTGTGAAACGGCGCAAAAACTCTTTTGAATTGTGCGCCTATCAATCACTTTTGATCGATTGCGAACTATTGCGGCATTCATCTCGCAAATAGCGGTTTTATGTATCAATATTCAATTGAAGTGCATACATTCTCATTCAAATCACACACTTTGTTCTCCAATAATCCAATTTCATTTCATTGATTTTATCTAACAGTTCTGGTTCTTTCGGGCGAACGTTAGGCTTCATTACTGCTCGTACGCTCACAATAAAATTCGGTAAACCTCTTCCTAACCACTTGATGGTCTTTTCAATTTTTCTATATTCGTCGCAATTTACCAGGTTTCGAACTTTCAATGTCCGTCAAACAAATTGTGTTTAACTTAGCTTTCTTTAATTTTGTTACCTGATTAATTTAAAATAATCACCTTAAAATTAAGACCATTACAATCACATCCAAATGTTTCAATAAAAGAGATGAGAACTCAATTAATTCAACCACAAATTTAAATCGCCAACTCAGCATGCATAAACAGTTTTTCGTTACCGCAAAGCACGTCTGTCTGTCTGCATAAAATTTTGTATCTTTTTTTGTTTTCATTATTTATTTTCCAGACCACTAAATCGAAACTAACTTTATAAATTGAATTGATTTAGAAAAACTTATGTTGACCCAATTATTCATAACTTTGTTGTCCTTGCAACAACAACATCGCAGAACAAATACCCAAAGCGAGCAAAGACGAGACAACTTTCTTTCTGATTTTTTGTTTTTGCGTTTATTTATTCTTTTCTTCAACAATATACAATTTCATAAATTTCATTATAGTTTTTTTTTCGTTGTTGAAGTTTCTTGTTTTTTCATTTTCATTTTCTTTTTTTTTTTTTTTTTGCTCTAAACTTTTATTATTTTCACTTTGTCGCGAACGTTGTCGTTGAACGTATATGTACAGCTGGAACCTTCGCTGTCAGCGTGCGCCAATAATGGGCAAACTTTTATAAAATTCGATATATGCTTAAATTGAAAAGAATTTCTATAAACTAGCGCAAAGGTTCTAAGAACGAAAAAATAAGTTGAAAAAAAGCACTCAAAACTTGCCAAAGAAGCAGAAGCCAGCAACTGAAAACTTTCAGCACTTGACAATGTTTCGTTATACTTAAATTTATACTATATATTCTGGTGTGTGTATATAGTATATCTGCAATATTTTTTGCCCCAACTACTAAATCGACTGACTCTCTTGTATCTCAAAATTTCGCGCACGTTTCATGGTACAGCATGTCTTTAACTTTTTATATTCTTTTCATGTTGAAAACTAATATAAAATATTTTCTCGCCGTGAGATGAAAATGCTTTGTGTAACATTATCAATATATGACGTAAAAGTTTTTGAAATGAAACAATTTTTTTTGAGTGTTTGTGCCTGTGCATATGCTGCCGCGCCAAAAAAATTAACTCAAATAAAAACTATCGAAAAAAAAGGCAGCACAATAAATAAATCTCGGCAATCGGTTGCATGCTCCCGTATGACTGCTGTCCATTTGCTTCGATATTGTGTGTGTGTGTGTGTATACATGTACAATAGATGTGTATGTGTATACGTAGTTCCGACAACCAATACGTAAACATTTTCCGGTCAATTTCGTCGAGTAGTTTTGGTTTTAGATTTGGTCTCTCTCCTACACCTACCATATATTCTTTTGGCATCCCACTGCACGGCGTTTTTTTGTTTTTTTTTGTTTCCAAACGGAACTGGTTTTCTCTGGTCTACTATTAACTTTTGTACGTCAGAAAGTTTTGCGTTTATTGTAAATACGTTTCGAAAATGGAAACTTTTACGTTGGAAAAGTTTTTTAGTTTACTCTGAGGCTGTTTTTTTTCTTCCCTTTTTGGCAAACTCCTAAAAACTACTTTTTTTACTTGTTTTTTTTTTTTCTCGATTCTACTGCTTAACTAATGCGTTACGTACGTGGAGTACACTGCTGTGCACATTGAGATAAACAAAGTATGAGAAAATATTTCTCGGCTTATAGAAGATAGTTTTAGTTTTAGGTCAGCGTATTACAAATAAACATATCCTGTTGTCTTGGTGCGTATAAGAATTTGTGTGCATGTTTGTTTGTTGTTACAGTGGGAAAAATTTATTTTAAAAAATCAAATTTTTAAACTGGTTGTTTGGTTTTTATGATTTTATAATAATTATGACTCTATATGCACTATAATTTAACATCGATTACTGTGGGCCAACTATCGACTTTAACAATTTTTACGTTATCTGTGCCCAATCGCATGATGTAGTGTCAAAGCCAACGTTGAAGAAACAGTAATTTTTTTAACAGCCGGGTCTAACTTAAATAATAGAGAATACAAATCAGCAATATGATGAGACATACTTGATATGAAACATGACATAACAATAATATTGATTCATTGACAAGTATAAAAATGTTTTTTGAGTTATGACACTCTTCAAGTAAATGAGCGATATGTCTATGTACTTACGACTTTCCAAAGCTTGTTGCTAGGCTTAAAAATATAAAGGGAAGGTGTAGAAAGGATGAACCTGCAGGCATCACCCGTTAAATGGTCCGTATTATTCTGGGAATAAATTTGATCTAAGACACCGTTACCTACCACCGACTACTAATTAAAGATATAACCTTTTTTTACTGTAAACAGAAACTTGTTCCACTTACTTAAAAAATATCTACGATCACATGGCCTTCTATAATCGCAAAATGACCTTGAACATTCTTAAAATGAATAGAAAATACATAATTCTTTGTGAAATTTTCTTCGATCGAATGAATTACAAAGCTATTTGTTGAATACGGTTTAAAGTTTTCATTCCCTTTGATACCCTTCGGCATTGCAATGGACCATGTTGGGGTAAGTCTTGCGTTATAATTTATACGCTCTCAGCTAAATTCAAATTAGGTTTTCTGCCTCTGCTCCTTATATCAAGTTTGATATTGTAATTGTTTATTATACCCTGTACCCAAAGGGTTAAAGGGTATATTAAGTTTGTACGAATGTATGTAACAGACAGAAGGTGGCAAGATAGACCCTATAAAGTATATATATTCTTGATCAGCATTGGAAAGGGAGTCGAACTAGCTTTGTCTGTCTGTCCGTCCGTCCGTCTGTCCGTCTGTCATGCTGTCTGCCGTATGAAAACGATTATTTCGGAGACTATAAGAGGTAGAGCTTTCAAAATTGAAACTTAGACTCTCCTAGGCCGTCAAGTGTGCACTTACAAACGGTTTTTCTCTAGACCCATTTTAAGGGGTACCCCCATACAAATGTACCCCAAAATTTTGGGTTTTTGCATAAAAACGTCATTGTTTTTTATTCTAGGAAGTTTAAATTCAGTCAAAATTATGTTTATGATAGTCCCAATAAAATATCCCAATATGGATAGGACCAACAAAATTTTAGGTAAAGCTCCCATACAAATTTAGGTTTTTAAATAAAAACGTCATTGTTTTTTATTCTAGAAAATTTAAATTTAGTATAAAATATGTCTACGATAGTCCCAATAAAATATCCCAATATGGGTAGGACCAACTAAATTTTAGGTATAGCCCCCATACAAATTTACCCCAAAATTTTGGATTTTTACATAAAAACGCCATTGTTTTTTATTCTAGAAAATTTAAATTTAGTATAAATTATGTCTATGATAGTCCCAATGAAATAGACCAATATGGGTAGGCCCAACAAAATTTTAGGTATAACCCCATTCAAAGATATACTCGATATCTTAAGTTTTTCTATGAAAATTAAATTCAATGATGTATGGTAGTCAAATAGAACCTAACTTAAGGTACATATAGATTGGGTACAGGGTATCTTGCATCTTCAGCGTTCTTTCTTGTTTTTAATTAAAGCTTAAAAAATATATATCGAACAAGGAACACTATGGAACCCGAACTCTCGGAAAATACGTATCTAATATTTTTCCATATTTTAAAAGAAAAACCTTGATTCATTCGAATCGCTGCGTCAGGGTTCCGTAGTGTTTCTTGTAAGAAAAGACGTAATCCACCGCAAAACTCACACTTTGCTTGAGTCAGCTCATACGCAAAAATTGTTTTACAATTCCAGAAACAGAGCGAAACACAGCGTGGAATGAAAAACAGCTCGTGCTGACGAACACGTCAATCGTGTACAGCCTTCGATCCGAAATGTTTTGCTCACGTTACTCTGCGAAGCTAAGCATTGAATAAACTCAGCCTATACTCAGGAACGGCTCTATGAGTTTACTCATACGAGTTGAGTTTGCTTTTGAATTTTTTTTCGACTTAACACGATCATTGTTGAGCCGAACGAGCGGAAGTAAACTCAACGATCAAAGAAATGTACCAAAATTGAGTGATTTTAACTCAAGTGTAAGGCATATACGAGCGTTAGCTTAAGCGGCTGAGCCGAATGGGTTGATTGTTCGGCTATTGTTCATGTATGAATGTTTTTGCGCTCAACGGAAGCCGTTCTCTGGTTCTTATTTGCTTCTCAAATGGTCTCTGTTCAAGAACAATCGTTTTTTCTTTAAATGAATTTATTTGCTATATCAAAAACAATAATTCGCAACAGATTATAAGCTTAAATTTATGAAAATTTGGCCTTACCGTCTATTTCGTTACTGTAATTTATAATTTAATGAAAATATTCCATTAATATTTGATAATACAATTAGGTGCATAATTAAAGCTGCATTTTAATGAAATTTGGGCAACCAAAAAATTTGAAGTACACTTTTCCAAATGCTTTTTATTTTTACCCCCTACGAAAAGCAACATAAAGCTTAAAAATAGGACAAGGACCATTGATATTTAAAAATTAAAAAGTTATAAGTAATTTGTGCCATAAGTTTTATTTAAATTGATTTTAAAGTTATAAATTTTTAACATAATTTTACTATACACTGCCACTGGCTATTTGTCTGTCTGTCTGTGTGTCTGTTTGTGCTTATCACACAAAAAGTTTATTAAGCTTTAATGAAAAATATATAAAACTATGGAAAATTGTTTATATTTATACGCATACACGCACATACATTAAACGCTTAATAAAAAGTATTTTTTATGCATATTTAAAATACTTAATGTCAGCTTAAAGCTACAAAATGATATGAATGTTCTGTATGTGACGTATACGGAATGTATTTTATTTAAAATATTTATAAATATTTTTCTTTTTTCATTAATTGATATTTTACTTTTATTTCATTTTCAGTTTTCTCTATGGATTGAAGCTATACTTGGCATTTAAATGGTAATTAAATAAATGCTTAAATATTTTAAGATCTATAAATTCGATTTAATATGTCCGTCTGTCTGTCTTTCTGTCTGCACATCTCTTGGTCTTATGCAAATATAACGTATACGCAATGTTTGAAGTAGTTTATCTGCTGCTACTGTTGCTCTCTTCTTCTTCTGTTTGCTACATTTATGCTGTCTGGTTGTGCATAAATGCAAATATTTAATTTCATAAATTCCAAAAAAAAAAAAAAAAAAATTACTTCTTGCTGCTGCAGCTGCATAACTGAACTAATTTTTGCTAACGCTTGTGCTGCTGCTGCTCTTTCTTTTCTTTTCAATTTTATTTCCGTTGTAGACTGTGAGTGAGTGGTTTTACTCCTCCTCCTCCGCCTCCACTTCTTCACATGCATAAATTTTTATATACGCGCAGCAATGCAGAACGATTTATTTTTGTGTCATAAAATCATTGTAAGAAAAATGTACGCCAACAGCAAAAACAAGAACAAAAATAATCGTTAGGGGCGAATGTAATAATTCTTAAGTTGTCAAAGTTTGTAACAATTTTTCACACTATTCAGAATATTTTTTCAAATTCTTAAATCTTCTTCGTCATTGCTTTTCTTAAAGTAAAAAAAAAAAAAAATGTTATACAAAATCGAGTGTCGTCGGCGTTTTCTCGCTGCTGACATGCTTCTAAAGTAAAAATTCCTAACTTTGGAATGAATGAATGAGTTGAATGCTGTCTAAAGCTTGTCTCCGAATTGTTTACTAGCCAAATAGCAAAAGGGGCAACACACATGAGCATTACGTATGTATGTATAAAGAGTTGCAGATTTAGAGATATTAGTGTGCTGTGCAGCTTGCTTAGTTTACTTAGTTGCCACAAAATGCAACCGAGACTCGGACATTGATGTCACCAGCGTCACCGCCGCTGCTGCCACAGATGCCACCGCGTGGTCGGGTCGACGTTTTGTGTTGTATGACCTAAAATGTGTCTGTGCAAATATTTTTCATAAACAAGCAAACTATGTTTTTTTTAAACTTTTTTTGTTGTTGTTGAGTATGTAGTGTGGCACATGTATGCATGTGGTTTAGTTAGTAATATAAAACATGTTTATTAACTTTGTTAAAACCGAAGCTTTGATACACTTTATATAATGTGCAGTTTGAATTGGTTTTTATCGCTCTTTTCATATGAATTCGTACATTACATCGAAAATTACAATCGTTCTTGATATAACATCGATTGTCCTTCATATAACAATAAATGCTCTTGACATAAAGACGATCTTGATAAAACAACGATTGTTCTTTGTATCAAAACAATTGTTCTTGATAAAAAAACGATTGTTCTTGATATAAAAAATATTATTCTCAATATAAGAACGATTGTTCTTGATATAAGAGCAATAAGAACGATTGTTCTTGATATAAGAGCAATTAGATCGATTGTTCTTAATATAAGAGTAATTAGAACGATTGTTCTTGATACAAGAACGATTGTTTTTGATACAAGAACGATTGTTCTTGATACAATGACGATAGTTCTTAATATAACAACGATTGTTCTTGATACAAGAGCGATTGTTCATGACACAAAAACGATTGTTCTTGATACAATGATGATAATTCTTAATATAAGAACTTTTGTTCTTAATAAAAAAACGATTGTTCTTACTATTAGCACGATTGTTCTTAAACAAGAACGACTGATCTTGATACAAGAACAATTGTTCTTGATACAAGAATGATTGTTTTTGTTACAAGATCGAGTGTTCTCGATACAAGTTGATAGTTCTTGATATAAGAATGATTGTTCTGAATATAAGAACAATTTTTTCTTGAACGTTGTTTCTTCTTAAAATAAATCTAGCAGTTGAGTTAGAAACATATTCCAATTAGTTCAGTATTGAAAACATTGTTTTATTAACTATGTCAAACTTCTATTTCTTTTTTCTAGCTTGAAAAGGTGAACTTATCCTAGTTGACATTGTAAAAGTAATGAAGTAATTTTGATAATTACGAGCTTTCTAAATACAAAAGAGTAGCAATTTTCTAAAACTGCATTTTTGTATAGGGTATTCAAAAAAAATTAAAAATGTGACACAGCTGTTGTGTGTTTAGAAAATTGCTTTTATCCGCATGCATTGTGGTGCTCTATTTTCTCCAATGAACTTCACTTGAACAAACTAATTCATTCATTTAATGTTGATGTTATTGTTGTTCTATGCAGTTGCAACTTGCTAGTGTTTAATTATGGCTGATTTTTTGGCATTAGATAAAATGAATTATTTCAATTCATTATTTTGATATGCAAATATGCATAAATAACAACTGGCGTTTTACAGTCTGACATTTACAATATACTAGGATCGATTTTATAGACTATGCAAATACACAAATATTTTTTTTTTTTTTTGGAACATCCCAATTTTATTTTTATTTTTGAATTTACATTTTATGTTTTAATTAAGCCATAGTTTATGTGCTTACATTTATAAACTTTTTTTTTTTTTTGGAATTAAATTAGATTTTGTTCAATAAAGCACAACAATTTGCACACATTCATTAATTTTATACGAAACTATTTTATAAATATTTGTTCTGTTTATTCAAAATTAGATAGCCCCAATTGGTCAGCCAAATAAATGTTGTTTAGTTGGTTTTAAAATAGTTTTATGTTTGCGTTTGCATATTTAAAGAGGAAATGTGTGCTGGTTTAAATCCGTCCGGAACAATGCGTGTGTGTGTTTGGAATTGTGAATGCTCTATCACTGTGCCATATCATCCCAAGTGCTTAGTAATAAAAATAATAATAATAAAAAATAATAAAAATAATAGAGAAAAATATAGAAACAATAATAAAAGTACGCAGCGTGGCATGGAACATTATCATAATCAGCTGCAACGACAACAGCATCAGGCGCAGATGTAAGCTAACTCAACTCAACAACAACAACAACATCATCAACAGCAGCAGCAGCAGCAGCAGCAGTTGTTACAGTATAATCCATGCTGCTCATCCGCTATAACTTCCGCGGCACGTTGTCGTTGTCGTCATCATCGTCGTTGTCCACGTTGCATTTGTCCGTCCTTTGGCATTCATGCGCTTCATTGTTTGGCATTGTAGTAATCATTCATCGTAACAACAACAACAATAACAACAACTATTTTTATGACAAAACCATCAGCGTCAACAGCATAAGCATCAACGTCATTGTTGATATAGTTCTGGCACTATTTTTTTTTTTTTTCATTTTAATTCATCTCAAACCCTCTGAGTGTCCATGACCAGCCCAAACTATCTTCGTGATGTGTCTGCTACGACACAGATAAATCAAAACAATAAAGTTCAACTAAAAAATAGCAGCGTTGTTGCACACTGAACTGTTGCTGATTAAAAAGCTTGCATGTCTGAGCTTTAACCTTCAAAAGAAGAGATATTCCTGCACATCTGTAGTTCGACTAATGACTATTCAGCTTGCTAGTCTAGTCAGCTCAGCACTATACCATGAGCTTGCCAGTTATAAATATTTACAATTCCTTTACAAACAGGTGTATTCAGCTTCAGCTGCATGAAAGGAGACACCATAGATCCAATACAGTATATATATATTCTTGATCAGTTCGACGAGATTAGTCGATTTAGCCGTGACCGTCTGTCTGTCTCTAGTTACACATTTCATTTGCTTAGTTTTAAAAAAAAACTTAAGCTTTTCTCAGTCCTAAGTGTTAAAACAAAAGTGCCCCGCCCATTTTTAGACATAGCCCCCCATACAAATTTTCAAGTATTTTTCATTAAAAATAGTTTACTTATGAATCGATGTGTGTCAAATACGGTAAAAACACTTTTAATAGCAACTCATGTTTATAGAAGGACCCATGGTTGGGGTGGGTCCACAAAAGCGAGTAGCCCCCATATAAGTCTACATCGAATTTCTGATTTTTTATATGAAAAATGGTTTACGTATGAAACGATTTGTTTCAAATACGTTAAAAGCACTTTTAATAGCAACCCATGTTTGGAAAATGATCCATGGTTGACATGGGATCAGTATAGCATAAAATCTTCAAGAAATTAAGCACCAATTTTCAATTGTTTATATGAAAAAATGTTTATTTATGATGTGATTTATACTCATAACACTTTTTGTAGCAACCTTGCTCACTGTAGAATACATGATTGAAGTAGGATCATTATAGCTTATAACACTAATACAAACCCAACACACATATTCATTTAAGTAAAGTCTAATTGTCGTGTGACGGGTATATAAGCTTCGGTTCCACCGAAGTTAAAGCTGTTAATTGTTTTTTTTTAATGCTGACAGGGTCTGTATTGCATCAGCATTTGATATTCGCTGACTGACCGTGTGGCTCAGTCAATGACCGACACTCGGCTAGGGTCAATGGATCGGACGTTTTTTTTTTTTAATGACTATTGAATGGCAAGATCACTGTATAGCGTATAGCGTCTCTGCCACATGGTCATGTCTGGGTGCTACAGAGACAACCCAGTGGTGGTTTGTGCGTGTCTCATGATGATATCTGCTTCATTCCTGCTTAAATAAAAAGTCAATTTAGAGCATTACATTTTACTTCTACATGGGCGTTACTCCAATAAAAAATCATCATTTTTATTTTGGTGACAATCCTTAAGCTAAACCCGAACTAAAAGAATTGTTCATAGCTGATGTCCTATGTGCAACAGGAATCAATGCTCTTTCTCCGAAGTATTATTATCATATAATCTTTTTTATACTACTGTGTCCAAAAAGTAGTCGGAAGTAGTCTTTATTTATTCTTCCTCATCAATTTCGTCCCCTTCAAAATAGTCCACTTCCGATATGATACACTTATGCCACCGCTTCTCAAAGTCCTCGAAGCATGCCTTCCGATATAACCTTCAGAGCGCGCGCCGATTTACGTTAAATGTCTTAAATCTACTTAAGACGGTTTCCTCGGAGTGGTCTTTTGAATTTTTGAAACGAGCCAAATCAGGTGAATAAGGTGATTGCGGGACGGTATTGGTTGCATTTTTGGCAAGTCACGAAGAATCAGTGCAGTTTTTCATGAAAATTCAGCATTTTTGGTACCAATCGAGGCTTGACACGTTTGAGGCCAAAATGGTATTAATTGATCCTTTCATCAGCAAATGTCTCTTATAGTTAATCGACGGTGTGCAATCACTAATTCTTTTACTTTTTCGTCCGTTGAGATCGATGGTCGTTTTAAGTTGAGTCTAATCAAAGTTTATATATTTTTAGTTAAAAGTTTTTTTTTTCACCGCCTTCGAACCACTGTGCAACGAACGCCTATATTATTATGTATATTGATGTGCACTTATCGCTGTAGGGGAATTTATGCGCCATTAATGTAGTGCGACAAATTATGTCATGGAATCAACGTTGAAGCTTTCATTTTCCATGGCACGTTTACTCATAGTACTCGTAGTTGTGACGTTAGAGAATGTACAACAACAGTTGTCTCAAAAAATCGAACGAGTGCATATGTACAATAAAAATAATATTTGCTTAGTTGATTTGATTTGGAACTCACAGTTTAGGCTTAATTACACAAAAATATTTAGGCGCCTGCAAGCAAAAGTTCAAGCGAATGCTGCTGTACGTTTTCGAGATTTAGATAAACTTTTATGTCAATTTACGTACGTTTTTTCATTAATTATAACGAACGCAAAAATATTGCGTATACGCAAAAGTACGCATACGCCGCGTTGAGCCATAAACAAAATATTGTATAGAGTGTTTGTGTGTGTTTATCGCTTAATGACTTTCTTTTATTTTATTTTTGATACAAAAGAAACTATTTCCAACAGTCAAAAAGTGACACTAACATAAATTTCAACATTATTAATGGTTATTAAACAAAAGTGATGTGATGTGCTGCTTGTACGTATTATATTGTCCGAAAAATTTAACTCTGCGATATACATTTATTATCGTAGATTTCTCCGTTATTGTCGTTGTTGTCGTCTGTCCGGTCGTAGACACAGTGGTGTTTAATATAGTTCACTTGCGTTACGGACACAGGCACACAGAAACCATTATTTATGTTTTACTATAACAGACGCTAAAGGCCAAGCGTGCAATAAAAGTTGAAGTTAATTTAACATTGAAATCCAATATATAAACACAGTAGCCGTCGTCGACAGTCAGTGTCAGAGACGTAGACAGCGTGAAATATCCATCCGTAATGTACAGATAAACGAAGATAGATGTATATGTACATAGTACATTGAATGTCATTTTGTACATCAAAGTTAAACAAACTCTCACGCATATTCACGCGTATTAATGAACATTCCGATATATAGTATATGCAGATACAGATACAAAGATACAGACAGACAGACAGACAAACAGATGCATAAATAGTTGCTGTACACACTTACAGATACAAATGTATCTCTATGTAAGTATGAAGGCAGACCACTTAGCCATGCTTATATGGTTTGGTGACGTTGTCATTAAAGTCGTCTCCGTCGTCGTCGTCGTTGTTGTTGTTGTTGTTATTATTGTCAATGCTGAGTAGTAGTCGCGTTGAGCTGATGTTGATGATCATTAAGATAATTACATTGGTGGTATTAGTGAATATCTATGTATCTGTATATATTATAGTGTGTATAGCGCATAGAGGATATGTGATGTGGCTTTAGTTGCGTAGTTTTATACTCCAGTCTGTGTGTGTGTGGTATGCGGTTGATAAGCGAGGCGTTGTATCACTTAAACGCAGTCAATTTAGTCACTACGACGTGTACGACGTACGCATATCATATCCTCCCAGTAAACTCTATAAAACCCCTTAGCATTGTTGTGGTTGCCTTTGCCTGCCTTGGTGTGTAATTATTCAGGTGGATTAATTATAAAATGTTGCTGTATTTAACTGGGAATTAATTTATCCTTTTATGTGTGCTCCCTGCTGGCTCCCGTCTGTATTTAATATTGATGTGGCTGCTACTGCTTGGCTTTGCTTTGATATTTATGTCTGGCAAGCCTCCTCTCTCTTCGTCTCTTTTTGACTTTATTCATGCATATTATTGTGTTATTATTAAGTTCATTATATAGTATCGACTGTAATTTTAGCTTGGTTAATGAATTTATTGAGAACTAATTTTGTATCATATATATTTACATTGCTTTATTAGGCGAGTCAAATGTAAATAATGTGTGAATTATGTGTTGTTGTTGTTGAATTACAATACATTTTGTAGATAATTGCTGCCAAAGTGATTGCAAATTTATGAAACATGAAATCAACAATATTTGTTGCATACTTTTACTTTCAAATAATTATAAACTCTCAAGCTTTTGAATATTTTTTTATGTAAAAACTGTCTTTTCATTTTTTAGTTTTTAAATCAAGAACAATAGTTCCCAAATCAAGAACAATAGTTCTGGAAATCAAGAACAATAATTCTTGTAACAAAAACAAACATACTTGTATCAAAACGAATTGTTTTTGTATCAAGAACAACCGTTCTTAAATCAAGAACAAATGCTTTTAAATCAGAAACAATTGTTCTTAAATCAAGAACAATAGTTCTTTAATAAAGAACAATGGTTCTTAAATAGAGAACAATTCTTGTATCAAAAACAATAGTTCTTATATCAAGAACAATAGTTCTAAAATCAAGAACAAGGGTTTTTAAGTCAAGAACAATAGTTCTTAAATCAAGAACAGCAGTTCTTTAATAAAGATCAATTATTGTATCAAGAACAAAAGTTCTTAAATCACGAACAACAGTTCTAGTATCAAAGACAACTTATATCTTACTTATATCAAACTTATATCAAAAACTTTTATTTTGTATCAAGAATAATCGTTACAGTATCAAGAAGAACCGTTCTAGTATCAAGAGCAATGAACAATGGCTTTTGTGCCATGAACAATAATTTTGGTACGAAGATAAAACTTTCTTAGGTGAACAAAATTTTTCTTATGCAAAGAAACAACAATCTTGTATGAAGAAAAATCGTTCTGGTATTAAATGATCGTTATGAGACCGATGCAGTTTTCTTTTACTCCGATAACCAAAGCTTTATTTCACACAAAAGTTGCTAAGGTTCGGAGCTGGATACTTATTTTTTTGAATCCTGCCCAAAAAAAAAAAAAAATAAACAAAATATTTCATTCATTCTTTAATCATAGCCGATATTTTCTCATTACTCTCGTTTTGACATTTTGCTTCAGATTCAATGCATAAAGTTTGACAGCAAATAATTTTAATTTATATGAATGCTATCAATTTTTGCGTATCAGCAATTTTTTTGTCGATTTTAAAAATTCTTTAATTGAGCGCGTGATGTGTTAATTCAAGTGGCACATTGCAAACTTATTTTTCAAAATAAAATTCAAAAAGTTATATAATTCATTGTAGTTTAATTGGTTTCGTTTGCAATGAACTTGGCGGCATAATCTTTTCTGTATTACAAAATTTTTTTCATCTTTTTATTTTTCATTCTTTTTTTTTTTTTTTTTTTGCTCAACTTTTGGCAAACTCATCTTAAAATGCTTACAACAAAGAAGCCTTCTACTACAGCACAGCTGCAACAAATGCTTCTATCTTTGTCTGTTTGTCTTTATATCTCGCTTTGTTACATAGCGACGTCCGTCAACGCTGTCGTCATTCGGATTCTTTTTTTAACTAGCACTCACTTAGTACTCAGTTGTACTCAGAATGTTAAGATTGCTTCCACCCTTGTAATATTTGAAAATAAAATTTACAAACTGCATTTATTTTTGCAAGTTTCAAATTTATCATTAAAATGTCAAAACTTAAATTGATTCAAAAGTTTATCCAAGCTGCTGCTACTGCTGCTCCTGTTACTTTGTCTACTCTTGTTTTTGTTGTTTTTGTCGTTGTTGTTGAATTCTTGTGACGCTAAGGATGCTGCCGCCGATACTGCCGCCAATGTTGCTACCACTACACGCAGCGAACTTTTCAATGGTTTTGGTTTGTTTTCTTTCATGTTTTTATATCTTTTTTATTTTTACAATATAATATTGTAAATAGTAGGTATATTAATTTTAATAAAAAAAGTTTGAAACATTCAGAGGAAGATGCTGAAGACTCGACCGCAATCGTTTTTGTATCAAGAACAATTTTTCTTATATCAAGAACAATTGTTCTTATATCAAGAACAATTGTTCTTATATCAAGAACATTAGTTTTTAAATCAAGAACAATACTTCTTGTATCAAAAAACAAACGTATTTGTATCAAAAAGAATCGTACTTGTATCAAAAACAATTGTTTTTGTATCAAGAACAACCGTTCTTAAATCAAGAAGAAACATTTGTTAAATCAGGAACCATTGTTCTTAAGTCAAGAACAATAGTTGTTAAATCAAAAACAATAGTTTTTAAATACAGAACAATTCTTGTATCATGAACAATAGTTCTTATGTCAAGACAAATATTTCCTAAATCAAGCTCAATAGTTCTTAAATCAAGAACAATAGTTCTTAAATCAAGAATAATAGTTCTTAAGTTAAGAGCAGTTGTTTTTTAAATTAAGAAAAATTATTCTTAATTGAAGAACAATTCTTGTATCAAGAACAATACTTATATCTTGATCAATAGTTCTTTAACCAAGAACAATATTTCTTAAATCAAGAACAATAGTTCTTAAACGAAGAACGATTGTTGTTAAAAAAAGAAAAATAATTCTTAAATCAAGAACAAGAGTTCTTAAATCAAGATACATTCTTGTGTAACTAGACGAGATGATTTAATCATTCATTTTTAAAAATATCGAAAAATATTCATACAGCTTAAAGTGTTTGGTGTGCCTATTTTCTGCTTCTCCACAATTTTACTTTATTTTTTTTCACTTAATTGAAATATTTAAAACTTTTAAAACAATTTTTAAAGGTATTCCATACAAAAGTATCTTTCTGCTTGCTTTTGTGCAACAGAAAATGAAACCCACTACTCCGTTTGAAGCATATTAAAGCTTTGATACTATTGAATTTTTTTTTTTGTTTACTTCTATCTAAAACGCTGATAGAAACTGCGTTCTATTGCTATTGTTCTTGTTGTTGTTATTTTCATAGCTGGCGGTTGAAGCTTTTTGTTTTTTTTGTTTTTTTTTTTTTTTTTTACTTATTTCTTTCGTTTGTGGCATGAACTGTGTGTTGCATACTTTAAGGCACACAAACTTTGCTTCGTTAAGCAAACTTGTTTAATTTCCTCTCGAATGCCTTTGCCATTTACTCCAAACCAAACCAGCAGTATTTAAGTTCATTCTCTACTGAAAACGAACAATGAACGCATCGCATCTTTCGATCTTTTTATTATTGCACAAATACTTGTAAGAAGTTTTTCACATGGTTTGGTTTGGTTAGGCTTGGTTTGCTTGTATCTGGTATCTATCTATGTGTATATACAACAAATGTCTCTTACTTAATTTATTATGTTTGAGTTGAATTGATTTTGTGCATAAAACTTTTAAAATTTATTTTATCATTTTGTAACATATTTTTTTTGAAAAATATTTACAAAATGTTTTCATGTTTTTATGAATGAAGCCTATAAAAAAAATAGAAAACACATTTAAGAACCACTTAAAAATGGTTTGGTTTGGACATTTTCTATAATTATTTTATAGTGTTCATTAGTGCATAAATTTACTGAAATTCTCTGAAGTATTGGATTTAAGAAAGATTTTTTTTTTTATGTTTTCTATTTTATAAATAAATCAAATAAAATTTTAAAGTATGAGAAATGCATTTATGTACATTTTTATTAAAAATAGAGAAGTGAAAATTGATTTATTTTTGTATTTAATCTATTCTAACATGCCATTAAGTAATTTGCACGCCCCCTAATTTTTGACATGACGACGACGTCGACTACATTGAAATATTGAAATAAAATAAATTTATTGCTTCACGCGAACACATTAAACTATTCACACTTCACAATATGAATTTGATTCGAGCGTATCATATCCGCGCATACATGTATGCTCTTTTAAATTCAACAAATACTACACATATTCTCCCCACACATTTTAATGGCACAATACTATTTATTTTGTATTATACACGTTGCACTGTGTTTATGTTGCAGTTGAAAGAAAACAATCGGGAATATATCTAAATTGCAACGAAGCGTGTGGCAGCATTTGAGCATTGAGTTTCGACACGTTCTCACAACGTTTTAAGACCCCCTCTGTGAGGAGATGTGTGTAAAAAAAATGGGGGGAAAAAAAAAAAATAAACAAAAACGAAAAAGTGAAAGTAAACAAAAAAAAAAAAAAAGTAACATTTATTGTAGCCAAAGTTTATATACATCCTTTCATGCATTTATTTTACTTGAGCGTTTTAGACAATTCAAACTTGTATATTTTGCACCACAATTTAAAAATGGTGCCTTATCTCACTAAAAAAGTAATTTGCGTAAAGGTGTGAGCCGCGTGGTGAGCGAGCGGTCAGGAATACTACCATAGCAGGCTCAGCTTGACGTAAGAGCCGCTTAAAGAGTGACTCCCCGATGTGAGGTTGGTCGGTGGAGTGGTTACCAACGGCGTTTCCATGTAGGTGTTGAGCGTTGTCATGCTGCAAAGCCAAATTGTCGTACCTTTCTTCGTAATCAAGCCTTTTTTATAAAGGTACTCAAAGGAGTACCTTTATATTTTAAGCGTGTTTTTTTTTTAAATGGAATAAAACACTGATATTTGCATCATATATTCAATTTATTGGAAACGATAACTTGGCTTTTGCCATTTACGTTTTAAAGATAACTTCATGTTAATGTTCTGGTTCAAATGGTCCATTCGAGAGATAAGCTGCTCACCAAATTCATCCTGTGTGGCATGTGGCGCCGTCTTGATGAAACCACATGTCAACCAAGTTCAACTCAGCCAATTGGGGCAAAAAAATTCGCGTTTCGTGACTCGATATCGTTCGCCGTTGACGATAACGTATCTTCCATGGTCGTCTTTGAAGAAAAATGGACGATGATGCTCCCAGCCCATAAACCACACCAAACTGTCGTTTTTTCGGAATGCATCGGTAACACAGCCCTGCAAATTTCCATTTTGCGGATGCGAATAAAATGAGACCTAGTGTTTCCGAAGGGAATTTTGTGCTGAACACGAAGGTTTTCGAGACAAAGGGTGTTGAAACCACTAAAAATAGCGTTTTTGGCTATTTTTAAGAAAATTGTTAAGTAGAACCCTGACGTGCTACGATCTCCGTTATTGTCTGTAATTGAAGGTTGAAATTTGCTCTTTAAAATGAGCCCTATCTCAAATTATTCGCACGCACTCTTAGAGTAGGGGTCCACTTATGTTAAGGGGCGTTGGAAAAAAAAACATAGTAACTTATTTATACCCAAAGCTTAGAAATACTGGAAAAAACAATTTTCCTAGGGGTATTTAATGTCGCTGATTACAAATCTGCAATCAGAATTTAAAAATTCAAAATGGCGGATCAATGGCGGATCAATGGCGTCATCAAAACCCCGGAATATCAAGTTTTAAGTAAATCTGATAAATTTTTAACATTTTCGTCCGCCATATTGGATCCGCCATTTTGAATTTTTGAGCCCAGATTCGTGTTCACTGAGCACGAATTTTGTTAATAAATTTCAACAATTGGCAATCGTTGCTCGTTTGTTAGTATTTTCATGATAAAATAACAGAGTATACTGAAACTTTTCACTTCGAAAGATGACGTTTGGACGCCATTACCAACCAGTGCTGCTAACCTGAAAAACTTAACTCTAAAACAAGGAAAAACGTTTACTTCGGTGGAACCGAAGCTGAAATACCCGTTACATGGGCGTGTCGTCTTGGTTTTGACCCTGGATGACCAAAAATTTTTTTACCCAATTGGGAGCGAGTACAAAATAATTATTAAAAAACTATTTTAAACAAAAAATCGATAAGTTTGTATTGGGGCTATACCTAAAAATGGGCGTGGCACTCTCATTTTCGAACTTAACTTAGTCGTTGCCGAGAAAAGCTTATGTTTAAAATTTCAGCCCAATATCTTTATATCTTCATCGAAAAGATCGCATAGCAACAAACAGACGGACAGACGGACAGACAGACGGACATGGATAGATCGATTCGTCTCATCGAGCTGATCAAGAATATAATACTTTATGGGGTCTCCGATGCCTCCTTCAATGCGTTACAAACTTTTTGACAAACTGAATATACCCGTTTACACTATGTGTAACGGGTATAATAAAAAAATCACCCTTCATAGCTTATAAAACCAGTGACACATCATTTGACGTAGCTAGATCTTATTCTTCATCATTTGTATTACAATTTATCTTAAAAATACGAAACGGATACAAAATGTTCTTAAAAATTTAAAAATTGGCGGTCCTATCTCAACCAAATTCAATCAAAAGATTTGGCTTGATATAAGAAGCATTTGTACCATATTTGAAGCCATTAGCTTTATAAATTAAATTTTGAAAAAAATGTTGTGTGTTTGTATGGGGGCTATACCCTAAAATGGACGTGTAAAATTGACTTTAACATACAAAGTACATACGACCTAGAAAAGCTTAAGTTTAAAATTTCAGCCCAATATCTTTAATACTGAGCGAAAAAAATCGCAGCAACAAATAGACAGAAAGGCAAACAGAGCTAGATCGAATCATCTCATCAAGCTGATCAAGAATATATATATACTTTATGAGGTCTAACCCGTCGCCTTTAATGAGTTACAAACTTTCCGACAAACTAAATATAACTGTTTCACACTATGTGTGACAGGTATAAAAATTAAAGTTTCAGTATTGAAAAAAGTTTATTTCATGAAATTACTAAAATAAAATACATAAAAAAATTCTCGATGCACACCCCTACATGAAGCAAACACTTTTCATTAAAAAAACATGCTTTTTTAACAGTGAAACAAAACCACGACATTTTCTTTGAAACTTTCTCATAAACGTTTAACATAAAAGCGAACAAAAAAAAAAAAGCAAAGAAAAAGTTCAAAATTCCCAGACCAGCGATAGCACTCCAGCATGCCAATGTGAGGTACTTTTCAACAGGCATCGTCGAGTTTTTTTTTTTTTTTTTTTGGAACTGTTTAAAACCATTTATCAGGCGCTTTATATATTTTTTGTTAGGTTTTCGCGCGCTTCCGCTTTCCTGTTGAGCAGTACTCGCTTTTGCATGGGTGCAACACGCTGTGCAGCTCAGCCAGTCAGTCAGTCAGTGTTGATAATCGTTTTCAATTTGTTGTTTTTCTTTTTCTTTTTTTTTTTTTACTTCTTCTGTTATTTTCTTTCACATTCACATGCGCGCGAGTTCTTTTGCTTTACGATTTGGTTTTCCAGTAAAATTTTCACATTCATGTTTTTTGTTTTTCTTTGCTTTTTATTATATTGTACATGTGTATGTGTGTGCAACATAAATGAGTGCATAAGCTGAAGTGTTTAGTTTGTCCGAGCATGAAATAAAAAAAAAATAAAAAATTTAAGATACAAAAGCATTGCATGATTGTTTTAGATATTTCTTTTTTATTTTGGTAAAACCCTAGAATCAACAGTCAACGCGACTACGAGCAAAAGGAAAACAATAAAAAGCAATAAATTGAACACAAAATTTAGTAAATTGATTTTCTAACTGAATAATGGCTTCTTTGTGTGAATGAATTGAATGAATGAAGCGAATGAATGACTGACGCGTTGACTAAATGTTTTTATAGCTCATTGTATGTATTTGGAAGCGCGTGGGTGTCTGTTGCTTCGATTGAAGATTTGTTTCTTTTTTTATTTCTATTATTTTTTCACTCTTAATAATCTGTTTTACGATTCAAGCATCAAATTCTGCTTTAATAGCCTTTTTACACTTCATTGCTTTTTTTCTTTAAAAATCTTTCTGCAATTGACATCGTTCACTCTGTTTTACTTGATTTATCTATCAACAATTTTGACATAAATTGACTCATCGCGTCCGCTTTGCTTTGAGGTTAGTTGTTGTTTGGTCGCAGATACATTTGTATCTTCTACTATATGCAAGGCTACTCTGGCTTCATTCAGGAATTTTCATTCTTAATAGTCTTTGGCATCATCATCATTGTTGTTTCTGTTTTGTTTTGTTTCACTCTAAAATATTATTCAATGCTCTAGTTTATATGTTGTGTTGCCTTTGTTGTCTTAACTGTCAACGACATTGACGCTATCTACGCTATCTCTCTGGCTACAACATATATTTCAATATCAATTTTCATAATTGTCACTCAACGTCAATGGTTGGTTGCGATACAGCACAACATTAACTCTCAGCGTTCATTTTAGTATTTCACTTAAAATTTTTATAAATTGAAATATTTGCTTTAATTAAAAAATTAGCACATTCAATGACCTTAAAAGTTCATTTTTAGCGTTGATAATTCTATTCTGAAATCTAAAGAATTTTTAATGTAAACAATTTCTCGCACGCTCAGACTAAAACACAAAAGATGTTTTATTTGAATTTTTAATAAACTATTCAAAATGTATTCTTCTTCATCTTCATCTTCATTGCCATTTACATTGATAGTATCTATCTTTTTCTAAATATTGTATCTGCTGTTCTGTGCAATGTAAACCTCATGACCCAGTTTTAGCTTTCGATTTTTTTCTTCAATTTTGTTTTATTTCTTAAATTTTACTTTTTATTTTTTTCTATAAAAATAGCACATGCATCACTTTGATTTTATTTGGCTTGCAACAGTTTTCAATTTATACTTTGCGCTGTTCTACTTTGTATATTTGGAATGCTACCGGTTGTTCCTTGCCATTTGCCCTATGTCAACCGTTGTTCTGTTCTGCATTTTTTTTTGTTGTCGTCAAAATGCAATACCGGAGGCCAGGCATAGTGTAGCCTTCTCTTTTTTTTTTTTTGTGTGCACTTCAGTTCGACACTTTTACAATTTGCAGAAATTTGTATGGACTCTATTTGCTTACACTAATGGCTACCGATTTTTTAGTAGTAAAAAAAAAGCTGCTGAATTCCATTTTATTTGGTTAAATTGGTTGGAGAAGAAAATAAAATGTGCGAAAATTAAAAATTATATAATAAAAAAATATAAAATTTGCTGCTAGTTGCAATGAAATTGCATTGGAAAACAACATTTGTGATATATTTTAGATCGAACTTAACGGTTTGGTTTGGCAATATGAATAGAACGGCTAGAAGAAATAGGAGTACTCCAGTTCGCAGACACAATCTCCACAAGTGGAGAATTCTATGAGAACATTTTAAAGGGTTATTTATTTCTTAGTTTAACTAATCGTAAGGTAGAATATATTCAGGTTTTTAAATCAAGTTTCCTTAGGTTTTGTGATATTTCATCGATTTGTTTAACAATTTTATTGTTAAAATATAAATAAAAAGTTTTTAATATTGTAATTAGCCAAAATAGGTTGTTTTGGTTTTACAAACGAACTTGTATGTAAAACAGACAGGTCTACTTCGCCAGTATTGATCTTTAGCAATCTTTAATAAATAATTTTCCCAAACTGTGACCGAAGAGTTATTTAAGACCGGCGGCGACGAGTTGATTGGATGTATGTATCATCTCTTGTGCAAATATGGTTTGGTGAGCGTTTGCTTGATGACTAGAACCTCAGTGTCCTGTGCCCAGTCTTTAAGAAAGGAGACCCTGCAGTCTGCGCAAACTATGGCGGAATAAGTCTCCTCTCTATCGCATACAAAATACTATCTGGCGTAATATGCAATAGACTGAAATCGTACGTAGGACGTATAGTTGGACAATACCAGTTTTTGACCAAAGAAGTCAACCAGCGACTCCACACCACCTATTCGTCGATTTCAAAGCCGCTTTCGACACGCCAATCAGATCAAAGTTTTTCAAAGCTTTGACTGATCTAAAAATCCCTCAAAAAATCGTCTCCGCCCCTTTATGATGACGCTGGAAAACACCCAAAGCGTTGTCAGGTCGGTAAAGATCTCACCGACCCTTTGACACCAAGAGAGGCTTCAGACAGGGTGATGCGTTGTCGTGCGACTTTTTCAACCTACTATTGGAGTGACATATTGATGCAGTGCCCAAACGTCGACCGGACGGGCAATATTTTCTACAAAGAAACTATGCGGCTCACATATGCCAACGACATAGATATTATCGGCAAAAATGCTCGAGCGATCACCGGCGCGTTCTCAGACATCGAAAAACAATGTCGTCCTATGGGACTGACGGTCAACGAGAACAAGACGAAGTACTTGGTATCCACTCGCAGGCAATCTGCACGTCGCTGACGGTCTTTGAGTACAGAGAACTTCAGCTTTGAGGCTGTAGAAAACTTCATCTATTTGGGCTCAGATGTAAACAACAACAACATCATCAGTCAGGAGATTAAACGAAGAATCACTCTTGTGAACCGTAGCTATTTTGGTCTCGGTAAGCAGATGCGAAGTAGAGTGCTGTCCAGAAAAACAAAGGTTCAATCTACAAGACGCTGATAATGCCAGTCCTAATGTATGGCTCTGAAGCATGGGTCATGACTGAATCGGATAAGTCGGCGTTGGGCGTAGGGCGTATTTGAGAGGAAGATACTTCGGAGAATCTTTGGTCCAGTTAAACTGGAAAATGACATCTGGGCTGATCACCTGTGTCGGATGGACACAGAAGCTCCAGCAAGAAAGTTTGGAAGCAAAACGTGAATCAAATCGGAGGGGTGCGGCAGAGAGGATGTCCGCCGCTGCGTTGGGAGGACTAGGTCCTAGATGACATCCGCAGGATCGGTATCCCAAGATGGTATGATGCGGCACTGGTTTACAACCGCTGGTGCCAAATCTTATGGGATACCAAGGCTGACAATCGGCTGTAGTGCCACTTATATATATACATATAAACTGTGAACTGCGATTTTGAAGTCGCTGTCACTAATCACACTGTGACTCAAAAATCACTCTTTTGTCAGAACAAGTGTACAGGTCAGCTGTTTGGAATTATCCATTTTCTAGGTAAATATAAGATATCTACAGACAGATTCTTAAGAAAAAGTGCACATTTTTGGAATCTACGTCCTCAAATACAAGAAATAGATCCATGAGAACCTAGAAACATTGACAAAGTCTAAATGAAAATTTTGTAAAAATTTGAGTCGCATTATTAGAAAGTTCAAGGTTTTTTCAAAGCGTTCAATGTACGATTTTAAGTCTATGAAGCAACTACTTATGCTCAGTGTTATCAGTTGAGCTTAGAAAAATAGCTCGTAGTGACTTTAGTTTAGAACTACGAAAACATTTTGGGCAATAAACTAAGCTTCTTATCTATGAAACGTTTTAAATATTGAAAAATATTGTATTTCAAGTTTTTCGCTCTTACAATTTGAAATTAAAGTTGAAGTTATTGAATTTTATTACTTTCAAATAGCGCCGTAGTTTTTTTTTTTCATTTATTTGCTTCAATTTTTTGCTTGCTGCTTTCGTGCTGCCCACGTACATGAATTGTGCAGGTTTGTGTTAAAAACTTCGCAACACTATAATTTTATTTTAAAGATATTTTTGTAACGTTTATCTCAGGCCTTGCCATAAAACGCATATATATTCATCAATTGCAATGGTAACCGCAATCAGAACTGGCTTTTGCAAACAACTTGATGCGCTGATAAGAAAATTTAAGTTTATTCGTTCTTCATTCAGTTTGCTGCTTGCTGTGCTGAGTGAGTATGTATGACGCATTTGTATGCTAAATGCCGCCACAAGTATCTTATAGATACATATGCTAACTATGATATCGTAGATACATGTGTGTGTGTGTGTATCTATCTATCTATTTGGTCATGTTGTTCTGTTGTGTATGTATTTAGCTATGTAATTTGTAGCCGCACACACATTTGCGGCACTTTATCCTAGCCACAGAGAGTAAGCGAATGAGCAGCTTACAAACAGTTAACAGTTGCTTGCTTCTCCATGCTGCATGTTGTTGGCGACGCTTGCAACCGTAAACTTCGAACGAAAAAAAAAAACTATTTCAACGTCGTACAGCGTTGGCGACGAGTGGCTCAGTGACTTCCATTTGGATAAGCGGCTTTGTTCCAAGTGCATGCAACTACACTATCTGTTCTGTATAAATGTATCTAACTACAAACATACTTAGATACATTTGTATCTGTGTATCTTTAGATTTCCTATTGATTCTCACACGCTTAGTTGCGTTGTATACATTCGTACTTATGTATATGTGTATCTGGAGCATAGTGTGCGTGCGTGGGCTGTGTTTAGTCTTTTTGTTTTACTTTATTTTATTACAATGGCCACAAGTTATGCCGCTGTTGTCAATGCTACTTTTCCACTTCAACTGTTTTTGGCTTGAAAGCGTTTTGAATGGCAGGCTGTCACAAAGTTTTACTGCAAGTATTAAAACATCATCATCATCGTCATCATCAGATTTCCATACTCAATATGCTGTTGCATTCACTCATTCTGTTTTGACAAATCTTCGTCGTTGTTTGGAGTGTACATTTTTTCAGATTTAAATTTACTGCTTAGGTTTCTTTGATTTTAGTATTGTTATTTTGTCTTAGAATCTTTCTATTGTGCTGTTTTGTTAGGCAAAGAAAGGTATAATGTTTCCCATTTTCTATCTTTAACGTATAAGATACTTTTGTGCATGAGTTTTAATTGGAAACGAAAATTAACTTTTTGTTGTCTAGATTGCATTTCTGTTAAGTTGAGAAAATAGGAGATACGCAAGTAATTAGAATTGTGGTTGTGTGTATTAAGTTCTTAAGATATTATTACAATACTTATTGATTTTTTTTTTAAGCTCGCATTGTCCTTTATGGAAGCTGTCGGATTGCTTAATGGATTTTAATATTTTGAATGGCTTTAGCAGTTAGGAAATTATAAATTCGCATTCCTTAGATTTTAATTTAATAGGCGAAGTGTTTTGGCAAAGCTGCATAAAATTCTTTGATGAGTTAACACAGCCCAACCTCAACCTTCTAGTGTCCTTGCCACCAGTCACCGATTACTGTACGTCATACCCAACTTTTGGTAAGAAGTACAAAATCTCGATCCCAACAAGAGCTCAATGGGAAGACCTACCCCATTTTGAAACCAACGGCATTAATATTTACACTGACGGGTCCAAAACCGTGGGAAGGGTAGGAGGAGGTATCTTTTCCCCGGACCTGGAGATCAGAGAATCCTTCAGACTTCCTGATCACTGCAGCGTTTTTCAAGCTGAAATGATTGCCATACACGAAGCTATGCATTTTCTGGGACACCACCCAATTCGTAGACAAAAAGTACACATATTTTCGGATAGTCAGGCTGCCTTAAAGGCGCTTGACTCGTGTAATAACACTTCTAAAACTATCTCCCAGTGCCGCAAATCTCTCAACGAGATGGCGGAGCAATGGGACATTTGCCTCACATGGGTTCCGGGTCATCAAGATATATTTGCTAATTGCGAAGCAGATAGATTGGCCAGAGAAGGTACAAATTCCGTTATTCCTCCAGGGAGGAGTTCGATAGGAATTCCCATGAAACTGCGAGTGAAAGAGGAAATGTTCAGACTGGTAGAGACTAGGGTGGACCACAAATCCCAAATGTAATATCTCCAAACTTACGTGGCCAGAGTATAGCACTAAACGAACATTCCAACTTATGCGCCATAATAGACAGATTTTATCCATGATGGTTGGATATCTCACGGGACACTGCCTGGTGAGATGACATGCCGTCCAACTAGGGGTTGCATCAAATGACTTCTGTAGCAGCTGTAGAAACGAGGAAGAGGAGGAGACAGTAGAACATTTTCTCTGCCATTGCCCAGCCTTTGGAAGAATAAGGTTTACCGTACTTGGTAGGCCGTTTCTTAATAGTCTGGCGGAGATTGCATCAGTAAAGATTGGTGCAGTAGCCGCCTTCGTAAGGAAGTCGAGCTGGTTCGAGTAGGAGGATAATAGAGATCATATGGTATCACAATAGGCCTCTTTGGCCTAGGTGACGTCGCAAGAATTCGCGGTGGTCATTTTTAACCTAACACAGCCCACAATTGCATTATAAAAGCCATCTAGTACATACATATGTACTCCGGTTTTTGATGCTTCTTTATCGCAAATACTGCTATTGTTAAAGTGCTCAGCAATGCCATCTTTTAGTTTGTATTTGACAGCAATTTCGATGACTCAAATGTGGTTTTCTGAATTCCTTTGTGGTTGCACCAGCACAACTGATGCTGAATTAAAAAGTACGACCGCTAGAAACTATCGACAAAACCCATGTCATGATGATTGATCGTACGAATTTACTAAATCGTAAATCGCCAAAATTTTGCCAATACGTGAGCAAGGTTGTATCCTGAAATAAGGTTCGCAGAGATCATTACTGAATAAATTGCCTAAATTGAAAGGTAATTATTAAAAAAAAGACAAACTACCCTAATTCTACAACAATTTCAGACATTTTTTAAATACAGTAGTATCTCGATTCTTGCACGTAATGAAAACCAGGTTCGGTGCACGTATCGAGGCTGTCGCAGGAACCGAGTTGTTATTTTCCATACAATTTTACGTACATATCTGCTTAGCAATATTATTATGTTTAATATTTCAATCAAAAAAATTAAATACACAATTTACGTCGAACTGAAAAAATTTAATATGTTTGTTTGTTTTGTGCAAACTTGCTTTTTCAGCACCACACTGCTTCTGAGTTTCTGGAGCGTCAAAATATCCTCTAAGGAAACATTGCTTTGCTCCGCCCATTCTAAGCAAATATTAAATACTGATATAGTCTCCTCCGGTGTAACTTTCTTTGAACTGTGTACCACGTCGTCGGTCTCTTCATCAACATCGTCGCTTAGGTCATCATCGGTGTGCTCTTCATTTTGTGCTGTGGGCGCCAAATTAGATTCAACGATCCATTGCTTAATTTCGGAATAGGATATTTGCTGCAACGGTTCTATTTCCTCAAGCAAAGTTGCAATGGATTGAATATTTAATGCGTCGTCAGCTAGCTGAATTCGCAACTCTGAAAGAGGGATGTCATCTTCTCTATCCCAGTCGGATGATTTATCAAACAGTTTTTTAAATGATGACCGAATTGAAGATGTATTTACGACATTCAAAGCATTCGCTAGAAAGCATATTGCGTCTTTCAAGTTGATATTACGCAGAGAATCATCTATTGTTTTCCCAAGATGAACAATGTGACTTAAGATGCTTTTTTTGTAGTTCATTTTCGTAAGCCTTATAACGTTCTGGTCCATGGGCTGTATAAGAGCTGTACAGTTTGGAGCAAGCACAGTACCACTATACCACCATCATTACTCTGTAACTCGCCTTCTTTGGGATGGCATGTGCATTATCAGTAAGTAAAAGAGCCTTGTCGGAAAGATTTTTCCACGCACGAATTCTTTTACCTGCAGACTTAAGAAATTTTAAGTTAGTGAAAGGAATTTTTGAGGGCAAGAAATATACACACCTCTGGAACAAATGTTCTGTGAAACCATTCTTCAAATAGGGCCAACGTCATCCAAGCACTTTTACTCCCTTTGTAGACAACCGGCATTTTAGTAAAATTCTCTGAATTAACGTGGATTTGACGATTGTCCAATAACCATTAATTTCACTCTATGATTTCCAGCAGCATTCGTAGAAGCAAGAAAAGTAATTCGTTCTTTGCCGATTTTATATCCCCGAGCTGAGGCTTCTTTTGAGCGCACAAGAGTTTTATCAGGCAAAAGCTACCAAAACAGGCCAGACTCATCAGCGTTGTAAATCTGTTCCTTTTTAAACCTAAATCGGCTATTCTTGCATTTTGTTTTTGCAAAACTGGGTTAACAGAACCAGACTTATTCGACAATTTTTTCCACATATTTTGAGTCTCCGGATTCCATGACTTTTTTTTTTTAAATTGCTAGCTTGGAAGTCACTCGAATTTAAACGGATTTTGGCTTGCAGTAATTGGGCCTTTTCCTTGAGCCTATCAGATGTGATTGGCAAGTTCTCGTTGATTTGCAAACCATTTGAACAATGCTCTTTCCATTTTTGAAACTTTGTTGCAAGAATCGAAGTGTGCAAGTATCAAGCATGTGCACGAATCGAGATACTACTGTATATATTGTTTTGTTGCAATTATGTGTTTCTCAATCAAACACACACCTATTTATTTTCATCTACAAACTCTTGATTTAGTAGTAAAAAAAAAACCCATATAATCTATGTTGTTCACATATCAATGAAATTCATATCTTTTCTACTTTGATGACATTATTCTTAAAGAATTTTAATTACTAAATGCTTTTAAGAAACAATTTCGATTCTGTTAACAACAACTAAAACATTTATGTTATTTATAATTTCAACTAATAATAAAACATTGGCTCAATGAAAGCCAAACAAATGCGACAAATTAAAGTGAATCCATTAAACCCTTTTGCCGATTTTAAGCAGACACACAAACATGAAGGCATATACATATATAGCACATATAGAAATACGCATAAATATAGATACATACCTACAAATACATAGTACAAATCTACACATATGCAACTAATGGATAAATAACAACCCATACGACCCTTAATGTTGCGCTGTATTCTGCTGGATATGTATACCATTCATATACATGATATTTTGTCGTCAATGACAACATGAATTTGTCGCTATAGTTGTTGTTGTTGTTCTTGTTAGTTGTTGTTGTTGTCGTATGTACACTTACGAGTATTTGTTGTTGTTGTCATTTATTTGTATACACGTTCACTATATTCACTTCAGTTACTCCATAAAAATGAATGTATACAGTATTCAGAGTAGAGAAGCGAGTTAATTCACTAAAATTCTGCTTTAAGATAGTTTTATCTGTTAAATTTTATTTAAAGAATCTGCAATATCAATTTTATTGTCTCTCATTTTATATTAAATATTTAATGACTTTATAGAGTATTCTATAACAAGCTACGTCCAACTATTTTACGCTTGCCTTTGCACATTACGTTTAGTTGCATTCTGTATCTAAAGTAAACTTAAATTGTTTACATATTTTCCTATTTAGACAACTAACTATGAACACAAAGCAGTCATAGTAGTACATAGTCTGTCAGTTAATAATCAAAAGCAGCTCTATGACTGACGACTGACGATGATTAATCTAAGCGCCACAATTATTTAGTGGTCTATTGACATGTGTTATCAATTATATTTAAGCCGCTTACAATTTAACTAATTCTGACAGCAGTTTAAAGATAAAAATAAAAATATAAAAAAAATATTTCAAAATAAAATTGAAAAAAATTTATTTTTTTAAAGTTATTTGTTATTTGAGCTATTTTGCATTGTGTGTGATATTTTTCTGCATTGAAATGCATTGAACAGAAAAATATTGCAACATTCCCTTTAAATAAATAAAACTGCGCAAACAAAATATAAAACTGTAACGAAAGCGTTTTGTTTTTTTTTTCGTTTTTTTTTTATTTTTTATTGCAAAAGCATGCATGAGTTATGTTCAGAAATATAAAGTTGAAAACTAAGAGCGGTAATAAACTTTAGAAAAGTGTTATTTTATATGTTTTAAACTAATTTAATAAAAAAAATATTTGCCATTTGAAGTTAACTGTTTGCTAGATAAAAATCTGAAGTGGTCTATGAAAATTTATTTGCTGATCTAGATCTAAAGTTGAAACTTTTAATAAAATAAAAAAAAAATGTCTATTTATATTTTTAATAAATTGAACGCTTGATTTTTATGAGAGTTATATACCTGCAGTTTGTCCTATACTAATCCAAACCATATACCAAGTTTAAATAAATCCAGGAAAAACTTTAACTACGGTAGAAACTAAGCTAAAATACTTTTAAGTGGGGAAAATACTTTAGGATGCTGATTTTTAGTGTTTCTTTTATGATTTTTTTAGATAGGATGAAATAATTACATTGAAATAGAATTTCAGGATCATTTTATATAGATTTTGAAATACTTTTACAAATTATTTTACAAATTAATTCGGACCAAAAATAAGAGATACCAGTTTTTTCGTTGATTATGCAATAAAAAAATACTGTTAGAAGTACAATATTGCTGCCATTTTTAGTTCATATTCTTCATATCATAATAAAGGATCATGACATTAAATTTGAAAATGATCGGTTGAGTACTTTTTAAGTGGGAACCCACGCCATTTTGAAAACAATAATTTTGAGAAAACGCTTTTGAAAAAAAAAAACTGAAAAATTATAAATTTGATAGCACAATCAATAAAAAACAAGTTCTTACAGACTCATCAGCTATTCCTGCACCATATAATAATCCCTTTTCAAATACAAAGCGACTATCTTAGTAGTGCTCTGCCCCATTTGCTGAACGCTCGAGCCCGTAGTCAGTATTCAGAGCGCGCTCGTTCGATCCAATGCTTATAAAATCTGAACTAATTTAAAAATCGTTTTTCAGTTTTTAGGATATATTTTTTTAACATCGAAGCTAACAATTTATGAAAAAAGAACGTGTATTTCCTCTTTAAGTAGTTTTTATAGGAGCATAGGAGTCAATGGTCCCATACAATGTATGTTCACATTTGAGTTTATAGATAATGTTTGAGTAGTTTAAGTGTGATGAAATTTTGTGATTGGAATGGTAGGTTTCATACAAAACAAGGAAAAACGTTAACTTCGATAAAACCGAAGCTTAAATACCCGCCATACAAAACTTGACTTAGTTCATGTATGATCATCAGTGACGTAGATTATATTCCGCAAGGGGGTTGGATGAGAAAAACTTAAGTTGGGGCTCAAATAAAAAGCATATTTTTTTAAATTTCTAGGTTTAAATAATTTTCTAGAAAAAAAAAAAAAAATGGAAGGTAAGTTTGTATGGGGTCTGTATGTTATAAAGGTCCGATCCTTGTCATATCGGTAGTATATTCATAAGATGGCAGTAGGAGTTATTTTAGCCAGATTGGAGTGAATATATTCATAAATAAGAACTATTTTCTTACAAAAAACACAAAAATGGGCGGTATATATGTATGGGGGCTATACATAAAAATGGGCGTGGCACCTTGATATTGACATTAGATGACTTTAGAAATGTTTTCACCTAATTCAATGTGAACACATTCATAAATAATAACTATTATCATACAAAAATTTTAAAAAAAAGCTGTAAGTTTGTACGAGTGCTATACATAAAAATGGTCGTGGCACCTTGGTTTTAACATACAAAGTAGTTGTTGCCGAAAAAAACCTTAAGTTTCAAATTTCAGATTAATATCTTAATATCTCCTTGAAATGGGCGTGGTTCCATAGTCTGAGAAAAACTTCATCGCGTAAAAGTAAAATTAAATTTGTAAATTCTAATCTAGTCAACATTGGTATTTCAATTTCTCGGCCCAGAAATTTCATGTACAGCATCTTTAGAAACAAAAAATGGCAATAGGTTCGTATGTAGAAAAATAATGAAAATTGAAAGAAAAAGTAACCAATGGGCTCGTATGTACAAAGTTAATTAAAAAAATTTCAAAAAATAGCAAAAGCTGATTAAAATATAATACCAAAAAATTTGCGTCATTTAATAATATTAATTCGTATTTATTTTGTTACTTGAATGTGCTAAATAGAGCATCTTAAACCGGAAGAATGTCAATTATAGATTTTAAAAGAAGATTTTAAATAATTAGTTTTAAGGCAAAGGAAAAAAATAAATGCGGGACAGCAGCAGCAGCCACACAGCACACAGCAATATTATTACTAAAACAAATTTCGAATTTTTTTGTTTAATTTATTTGTTCAACAATGTATATATTTATTTATTGTATTTTGCAGATAAAGCGAATACCCGCCAACCAAATGCAAAACAAACGACGACGAGCGACGAGCAACAAAAGCAGCGTCGGCGGCAAATAAAAAATCGATTAAACGACAAAAGCAGCAGCAGAATACAGCAAAAAAAAAACAAAAACAAAAATATACGACGAAACGAATGCCGGCAGAGTAACACAAAATATTCAACTCGATACGATTTGAAAAACGCCGCATTTAGTTGCGTGTTGATAACGAAAGTGAACAGGTCGAAAGGCAGCTCGAATATAATTGTGTGTGTGTGTGTTTTAGACAAGATAATAGAAATAGAAATATAAATAAAAAAATATTAACTATGCCACTTAGTGTCTGCGACAGTTGCATAAAATTAACATTCAATGTATGCAGCAACGTATGAAAATGTCATAAAAAATATAACGTATACGCGACGTAGTGCGCTGTGCGGTAGTATAGCAGCATTAGTGGCGGCGCATGCGCAACACAATGGCGCGACGACAACAAGCAGCGCAACAGAAATTAGTTGAATATATGAAAATTTGGAAACATATCAAGTGGCGAACAATATTGAATGTTAAAAGTTTAAATAAAAAATAAATATCATAAAAAAAAAATAACGAATTTTCAGTGTAGTGTATACTAAAAGTGTGCATTTAAACAAAAAAAAAAAAAAAAAAAAAAAAAATTACTGTTTTAGTTTAATAAAAAAAAGATTAGTGTTGTACTTAATTTTTATTTAGCAACGCAGTAAAATAAATTTATATTTTAAATAATTGTGCCATAAAGAAAAAAAAACAAAAGAACGCAACAGGCTTATAAAAAAATTTAAATAAAAAAAAAATTTATATATAATATCTTCAGAAATACATACACATATCTACAGCTGCCAGCAATAAATACATAAAAGCAATATATACAAAAACAACCACCGACTTTAAACGCTGCAAAAAAGTGCAGCGATTGTATAATTAAATAAGCAAAAAAAAAGGAGAAAAAAAACTTACAATATGACAATATCACGCAAAGCAACATCAACAAAACAAGCAGCAACATCATCATTAGCGACAGTAACAGGCGTAGAGACAGCAACTGCAGCAACAACAAATGTAAATGCAAATAGGCAGTCACAAGTCAATGGTGCGTATGAGCAACTTAATGACCAAAGTGCAGCAGCAACAACAGTTATAAGTGCAAGCACTTCAGCGAAATTAAACAAACTGTTGCCGGGCAAATCGTTGAAATATGAAAAACTCATTAATCAAGCGACGACAAGAACAGCAGCAGCAGCAGTAGTTGAAAAAGCAAATGAGCTGCTGCCGACGACGACAACAGAAACTGTGACAGCAGGCGAATGGCAATGGCGTCTAGGAGCAACAGCAGCAGCAACCACATTACCGGAAGTGCAAAAATCTGTTCAAAATGCAACTACCACAACAGTAAATGGCAGTCATCATCAGCAGCAGCAGCAACAACAACAACAATCAAAGTATATAACAGAAATTCTTTACAAAACGCAACCTTTCAATAATGGTAGCAAACATTTTGGTAACGGCAGCATAGGAGGAGCAACAGCAGCAGCCAACAGCAATAATAATAGCACGAATCCAGCCAGTCAATGTTCTACGATGTCATCGCCGACAACAAATGAAAAATCGCTCTTATTGCCCGGCGCCGCCAGTCAGGAATTGCAGCATGCTTATGTGCCAGTTAGTAGTTGTAGTAGTAGTAGCAGTAGTGGTAGTCGTAGCTACTATAAAAGTAGCAGTAACATTAACAGCAATAGCAGCAATGCTATCACCTATAAAGCCAAAGCCAATAATGCCTCACCTTTACAACAACAACAACAACAGCAACAACAAAACAAACAACAACAACATTACGCCTCTACCTCATCAATGACGCCATGTTTGTTGCCGCCATATTCACCAACGTTGTCGTCATCGTTGTCATCGTCCTCGGCGCCGCCACCATTACCAACAATAGCAACATTGCCATCATCTTCATCGTCGTCATCGTCGAATGCTATGTGCAATTGTTGTAATTTAATTGCACGCTTCTGCTTCGGCATCAATGTGCGTCGTTGCGTTTTGGCCCTGTTCGCCATTACGGTTGTTACTATATTTTACTATACTCATTATGTCGATACGGGCGTTTTTGTCGGGTAAGTGTTACGTACCATACATACACATATACATATACTATACATATGTACATGCACGCAATATTCATGCCAATATTGCACTTGATTGCAATTGTTGTTTGTTGTGTTTTCTTTTTATTATTTTTTTTTTTTATTTTTATTTTCGTTTAACATGAGTTTACTTTTCTTCTTCAGTGTACTTGCAATCAACTTTTGAGAGTGTTTTGTTAAGTGTTTGCGTTTACTGCGTTGCTCTTCGTATTTATTTTTTTTTTTTTTTTTGCTGATAAGTGTGAAGAACTATGTTCTTTGTATGAAGAGAAGTAAAACTGTTGACCAATATCCTTTCAAAATTGTAGTTAAAATCGATAAAACTGAAAATTAAAAAAAAAAACTTTTTTTTACTTGATCTAGCAACTTCCAATTTTTTTATAATGATCCCAAAAAATTTAAACAATCCGCTATAATCATCATATTCAGGATTTATATGAAAATCATTTTTTTTTTTTTTGTTACTTATTATAGGAATAACAAATTTAGCTCGAAAAAAATTTTTGAGATTATAATGTTTTTTTTCTATTTTTTTTTATACCCGCCACACATAGTGTGAAGGGTATATTCAGTTTGTCGGAAAGTTTGTAACGCATTGAAGGAGACGTCGTAGACCCCATAAAGTATATATATTCTTGATCAGCTCGATGAGACGAATCGATTTAGCCATGTCCGTCTGTCTGTCTGTTTATTTCTTCGCATTTTTTTTGATGAAGATATATAGATATTACGCCGAAATTTGGAACTTAAGCTTTTCTCGGCAACGACTACTTTGTATGTTAAAACCAGTTGCCACGCCCATTTCCAAAAAATTTCGAATTTTTGTATTAAAATAGGTATTATTTATGCATGTATCCACTCCAAATTGGGTAAAAACTCTTCTTATGTCATCCAAAGTCGAATCCAAGGTGCCACGCCCATTCCTAGGTATAGCCCCCACACAAATTTACCGCCCATTTTTCAATTTTTGAATAAAAATTGGTGTTATTTATGAATTTATTTGCTCCAAATTGGGTAAAAACACTTCTTTTATCATCCAATTCCAAAACCAAGATGCCACGCCCATTTTTATGTATAGCCCCCAAACAAACTCACCGATTTTTTTAAACTTTTGTATGAAAAATCCATTTTTTTCGTCTATATATTTATAAATGTATATAAGCCACTGATGATCACACATAAACTATTCAAAGATTCGTGTGGCGGGTATTTATGCTTCGGTTCCACCGAAGTTAACGTTTTTCCTTGTTTTTATTTAAGTTGAACAAAATTTTCAACTTTTTTTATTATTTTTATTTAGTTTTTTTTGCTAAAAATTGGTCCTTTTAAAGTTTTCCATAAAAAATCTGTTTAATAAATGGGTTTTTATATAGGTAGAAACAGATTATAAAGTTTTGCCACGCCTTCTGTAGAAAAAATTGAAAATATTGTGATAAAAAACATAACATTCACAACGCATTATCCCCATTGATCCAAAATAAAAAAATTACAATCAATGAAAAACATATTTGAAACTTAGAGTCTCCTAAGCCGCCAAGTGTGCACTTGCAAACGGGGTTTCTCTAGCTCCATTTTAAGGGTTATCCCCCAATACAAATCTACCTTAAAATTTTAGCATTTTGCATAAAATCGTCATAGTTTCCTACTCTAGGAAGTTTAAATTTAGTATAAACTATGCCTATTAATTTCCCAATTAAATAATCCAATATGGGTAGGACCAATCGAATTTGAGATATAGCCTCCATACAAATTTACCACATTTTTTAAGTTTTTGTATAATAGGACTTAACTTAAGGTATATAAAGATTGGTTACAGGGTATCCTGCTGTCGAGCGTACTCAACTTCAGCGTTCTTTCTTCTTTTATTTTTGATATTAGACTGGTATTTTTTGAGCTGAAAAATAATGAAAAAGAATAATAGAAGAAGATCCAGAAAATCGTGTTTTTAAGTGTTTTAATCCTCTTTTCTTAAAATCATGACGTAATGGACACTTTTGGTCACCAGAATCCAGTTCAGCGCACAAAAATACATCAGAAACCAATCTCATATCGAAAATACACACAATTTTTCAGAATTTTCTGGTCCTTAAAGGTTGATTTCATTTAACTCAACATTGTTCATTATACCCGCTACACATAGTATAAACGGGTATATTCAAATTGTCTTATAGACCCCATAAAGTATATTTATTCTTCATCAGCTAAATGAGTCAAGTCGATCTAGCTATGTCAACGCGATTTACTCGGATACTACTGGATATATTTAGCTGAAATTTGAAACTTAAGCTTCTCTCAGGAACGAGAAGGTTAAGTTTGAAAATGAAAGTACCACGACCATTTTTAGCCCCCCATACAAAATGAACGCCCATTTTCGATTTAAAATTTGATACCAATATTGTGTCTAAACTTGAGTTGTATCAGACCAGTGAGAGGTACTTTTGGATTCGTGTTCGTCGCACAAAAATAAATCGGAACCCAGTCTCATATCGAAAATAAAAAGAAACATGTAGATTGAACTCATATTCGCACGTTTGTATCGAAAGTAAAGTCCTATATTTATAGGAGTCCGGTTCTAAGTGACCATAGCATGTTTTTATATAAAAACCTCAAAAGAATAAGGAACCGTTTAATTAGTTTTTTTTTTTTCTATTAATTTAACTTATTTTGCTGAAATACTGAAATACTAATTGCATCTCACCAATTTTTGTTTTTGTATCTTTTCAAGTGTATCTGCTTGAATGTTCAATTCTATTTTAACACGAGAAACCGCAGTTAACTGTCCTTATTATATTTTATTTTAAGCGTAAGCATTGCATATTCAAATTCTTTTATATTTTAATATCAAAAATACAGTCTTTTTTCTTCTTCTTCTGTCGCTTCAACTTTTTAACTACGAAAGTAGGTAATGCAGGCAATTATATTTTCTTAACCTTTTTTTATTTTGAGTTAATTTTTTTCTGTTCCGTGTTGTATAGCACAGGAAAAAAAACGTAACTTTTTGATTACTTTCTCGCTTATTTTGCGTTGCGCTTTTTTTTTTTTTTTGTTTCTGTTATATACATTGCCTTTAGTTTACTTTTAATCGTTTGCATTTTTACTGCTCAGTGCTGCTCAACAGTCAAGGTGCAATGTGATGCAGAGTTTGAGTACTGAGAATAAAGGACTATGATCCTATCGACCAACTAGTTACGTTTTTGATTGCTTTCTTCAACTTTGGCGAGTTTTTTTATATTTTTTTATATTTTTTTTCCATCTATAGTCTTCTCGACTTATGCCACAAACAGAAAAAAATAAAACTCGAGAACTTTGCAAACAATTAAATGCTCTTTTAAGTAGTTTATTAAAAATGTATTGTATTAAAGTTTGCCGCTCTTTTGTGGCATCAAAGCAAAGTGAGTGTATAGGCTTTTATGTTTTTATTGACAATGAGCATATTTATTTGATTATTGTACAATATTTTCTCTTTGTGTCGTTTTCGGCCGCAATTAGTTTAAGCAATCAACCATAAATCCTTATAAATCCTTTTAAAATGTGAAATGCCTTATGACAACTCTATTTAGCTGCAAGTCAAAATTAGATGTCATAGCAAAATTTTAATGAATTCAGAGCAACAGCAGTGTGTGTGTGTGTGTGTGTGCATGTGTGGATGACAAATAAATAGATAGACAGACAGACAGTTAGAAAGACATTGTGCACCATATGAGGTCAACCGATGCGATTGTCAGTCAGTCTCGTATCCTGTAGTACTACCCATTTGGGCGTTACTCGTGGTCTGGTCAAAATGGTAGGTTTTCTGATGTGCTGTGCGTGTTTGTTTATTTTCTGTCATTATTTGTACATGCACATTTCTCGTCAACAATGTTGTTGTTTTTGTTTTTATTGCGTTTATCATTACTATTGCTTATTATATCGTTCGTATGGTTGTTTTTGTTGTTGTTCACATCAGGAGCGTACTTAGAAAATGTCGAAAATGCAAAAAGATCATTGAATGCAAACCCTATTTCGACGTCAGTTTCTAAAAGTCCTTATCGGATCAAACCAGCTCGCATTCTATAATTCGTGAACCATTGTGTATTTTGCTTTGATGTCTTCAGCATTATTGTAGGTATAAAATAGAAAAAACCAAATGTGGAACTATCTACATGTAAGACCTTAAAATTGACAACATAAGATATCTACTAATCCATGCTTAAAACTAGTGGCGATAGTCCCGCACGTAGATAACGTATGTAGATATTAGAACATAGGAAATCATGTAGAAACATGATTCGTGAAACGTGATTCACACTCACACCAATTTGTTTATTAACAATGAACCGATGCCTATATTAAGAACGAATAGTTCTTGCTACAAAAAAAACGCATTTTTCTTAAATATGATTAAGATTCGTTCAATGTACTTAGACATATGATAAACAATAAGTCGCACATGTTACATGTAACAAATGTACTATATATGTATGAGAATAGTTCCTTTGTTCATTAAGAAAAAGTTATTGTATTAAAAATATTCCATATTTCTATCAAGAACAATTATTATTAGTATAGAGAATATTCATTTATTGTATCATGAACAATCGTTCTTTGAATCAACAAGAATCGTTCTTTGAATCAAGAATAATCGTTCTTTGTATCAAGAATAATCGTACTTTGTATCAAGAAAAATCCATTCAAGAACAATCTTAGTATCAAGAACAATCGTTCTTTGTATTAAGAACTACCGTTCTTTGTATCCAGAGCAATCGTTCTTTGTATCATTAACAATCGTTCTCTGAATCAAGAACATTCGTTTATTGTATCATGAACAATCATTCTTTGTATCAAGAACAATCGTTCTCTGTATCAAGAACAATCGTTCTTTGTGTCAAGAAAAAATCGTTCTTTGTATCATTTACAATCGTTTTTTGTATCATTTACAATCGTTGTTTGTATCAAGAACAATCGTTCTTTGTATCAAAAACAATCATACTTTGTATCAAGAACAATCGTTCTTTGTATCAACAAGAATCTGTTCTTTGTATCAAGAACATTCGTTCTTTGCATTAAGAACAATCGTTCTTTGTATCAACAAGAATCGTTCTTTGTGTCAAGAAATATCCATTCAGGACAATCTTTGTTTCAAGAACATTCGTTTTTTGTATCACGAACAATCGTTCTTTGTATCATTTACAATCGTTTTTTGTATCAAGAACAATCGTTCTTTGTATCATTTACAATCATTTTTTGTATCAAGAACAATCGTTTTTTGTATCAAGAAAAAATCGTTCTTTGTATCAAGAACAATCAGCTTAGATCTGATGTGATGTATTTGAATTTAAATTTCCATTTGCATATGCTTGTATTGACAATCGCACCATCCAAGTAGAGCATGTAGTATCCTATGTAGTCAGACGACGTCACTTTCTGGATATCCTATTTAATGGTTACGTTTTTATTTTTCTCTCTATACTGTCTCTCGCATTCAATCTCATTTACGAACTAATATGAAATTAACGATTCAAAAATTCTCCCTAAGAATATAAATTAAAAAAAAAAATACATGTTTTTCTTAAAATGTTAAATCGCCCCTTTTTTAGAATGGGCCTTAAAACGAAAATCTATTTTGTTGACTATTTTTGCGTGAGCGTTTGCATTTTTGTTGTTGTAGGTGAAAATGCATTTTGATAAAATGCAAACGAACGTGATTTGCATAAATGTTGTCGTGTCGTGTCATGTTGTGTTGCAATTGTGTGGTTGTTGTTGTTGTTTGTTGTTGTTGTTGTTGTTGTCGCTGCTTCCTAGGCCAAAATAATTGATTTGTAATGCAAATCACACAAAACATACATCTCTACGCATACACACAAACAACAACAGCAACAACGACAGAATTCATGCTAGGGCGCCATTTGTTGTTTGCGTGTGAAGTGCGATAAATGTAATTTGATGTTGATTTTTATCTTTTTTTTTTTGTTGCTATTTTTCTATTTTTATTTTTATTTTTATTTATTTTTTTTTTTTTTTTTTGCCTGTACGTAGTTAGGTTTATATTTAAAATATAATTCTATTTGATAATGAACACATACTGGACAAATCTGAGCAAATATTTAACTCTATACGAGTTGTCTAACATGCCTGAGTGGATTTCCATTGAGGCGTGAATTATTTGACAATAATTAACTTGAAATACAAATATTTAACATTTGCACAGAAAATAAATTGCTAAATTGTGGTTAAATTTCGATGAGCGTAGTATGCAAGGGGCTAGAACTGAAATGCATTTTATTGATGGTGTGAAAATTTAATTATTAAAATTATTGTTTTTATTCATTGAATATTTATTTTAATGCTTTAATGAAATGTATAACGTGAAGGCGTAAATATCTAAAAGTAACCATATAAGTAACGAAAAAAAGTAGCATTTTATTTTATAGTATCGTATATAATGTTTCAATGAAAAACTTTAACATTTTCGTTAAGTAACCACATAAGTAACGAGTCAAATGAAAATTTTTTTTTGCATTCTATGAAAAGTCCTAGCCTCAATAAATCAATATTCACTATATAAGTAGAAATCTGACACAAAATAGCAAATATATTGTATATATATTTTGAAGACTACCTAGTAAATTGGCATAAATACCATATTGCCTTATAGAGCAAGTAATTACATAAGGCTGGAAAATAATAACTTTATATCTAGTATATGATTTTTATAAAATACAATATATTATATGAATATTTAAAAGTAACCACTTCAGTAACGAGTCAAATGAAAATGGTATTCGTATTCTATGAAAAAGTAATAAGCTCAATAAATCAATATTCACAAAAAATTTAAATGTAACACAAAAAAAAAAAAAAAAAAACAAATAATATACTCGCACGTCTATAATTTGAGGCTGATAAGATTTAAAAATTAAAAAGTATTCATATTAGTAAAAAATTTAAAAAAGAATAAGAAATGAAGATAAGGCTTGAAATTAATTATTTATTATAATATCTAGTATAAGACTTTCGGAAAATACAATACATTATATAAATATGTGAATATTTAAAAGTAACCACTTATATAACGAATTGAAAGAAAAGTTTCTAGTTAACATAATCAATTAATCAATTAAATAAATTTGAAATACCATTAACAAATCTAAGTAATCACATAAGTAACGATTCAAATGAAAATAATAGTTTCTAGTAAACGTAATCAACTATTATTTAATATTCAAGGAATGGCTTTTGTAAAAACATGAACATTTTTAAGTAATCACATAAGTAACGATTCAAATAAAAAGTATATGTGAATTCCATTATAAAGCCAAAACCAAGATTTCACTCTAAATCAAAATTTAACCCAAAAAATAGCGCAAATATATAATTTGCTTTAAGCGATAAGCATGACTTTGCCCTGTAGCAATATAACTTACTGAATTATTTCGAATATTTATATATAGAAAAAGCAAAATTGCACTAGAGCAACGCATATTCCAATTCAAATTTAACAACCCAAAAAAAAAAAAAATAGAACACAAAATTGTGCACATCCGCGAAATATTCAATTTTCCAAGCTGTTTCATGCATAATGCGACACAAATGTAAATCTTTTGAATCCTTTAAAACTGGAGAAACCAAAAGAAAAATAAAATAATATGCATACATGGACCAACGATTTATAGAAAAAAAAACTATGTAGAAGAAGAAGAAAAAATAAAACGCATTGTGCTTAGCAGCGTACTTGCACAATAAATCGTATGTAAAAAATTGAAAAATTTGTTATAAATTTGCAGCAAAAGCAAAGAATGCAACGAATTGAAAGCAAAAAAAAAAAAAAAATACGAAAAAAATAAAATAAATGATAAAATGCCAAGGATTTTGATGCTGCTACTTTTTCTGCTATTGCATATCCTGTAACAATAAACAATGTATTTTTGGTTTGGTTGCACAGCTACCAATGTTTTGTGTGTAGAGCTTTAAGAAAACATAGCATAAATATCTTAAGGGCAGCTTAAAACAACTCTCAGTGGAATGTGTGATGAGAATGCTACGCAATTCGGATATCAAAAAAAAAAAAAAAAGAAAAAAACCAGAAAAGAAAATGTATTACAAACGAAAAATACAAGTATACAAAAATATATTGGCATAACGATTGAAATGCTGCTGCTGCTGCAAATGTAGAGTGGCGTGATTTATTTTCCGGTTGAAATAAATGCAACGATTTCCGTTCAATATGCACAATGAGCTCGTTCGTCCAATGATGAAGTACGGACGGACAGACGCGTTTGTGTTAAGTTGTGCTGAACTTAAACGAATATAAAAACTGAAACTGAAAAGGACTCGCTACAAACGAGTACTCTACATGTCCTCGTCGTAATGCAAACGGGTAGAAAAGTTAATTAAATAAATCAACCGTAGTTCAATTGAATTTGTACGCTTAAAAGCGATTGAAAAGTAATGAAAAAAAAAAAGAAGGCCGCCTGTTGTAAATAAAGAGAGAGCTTGACAGAGACACTGCACAGTTTGTGCACTTGTGCTTCAGGATATGAATGCAGGATATACTCGTAGTACGTAATATGTGCATGAACAACTGATGGACGCGTTACTCTTTGAATTCGAATCGAATGTATTCTGTAATCTGTGCACATTTTCGCGTTTATTAACGTTGATTTTATTTTGTTTGTATTATAGTAAATGTATTTGGGTCTGTCCGTTTGTCCGTCTGTCTGTTTGTTTTATATGCATAAATATTGTAATTATTTATTGAATTTCAAGCAATGACACTCAATCGTTTCGCGCAACATTATTGTATTTCCTTCAATATATGTTTATATTCATGCATTACTTTACACATTACTTTTGTTGTTCAACGTTTGTTAATGCAAATGACACTTTGAATTTGCATAAGTGTAAAAATGTTTGTTAAATACATACACATATGTATGTATATTCGGATTGATTAAATAATGAAAATTTTAATTTTTATTTAATTTGTTAATTATTTGATTATTTTTAACGAAATATATTTGTATGTAATCGTTGTATTTAATCGTTGAAAAAGATGCTATAGTTTTATTTGTTTAATTTCAAAGAACTCACATATGTGTGAAGGGGTATATTCAGTTTGTCAGTAAGTTTGTAACGCATGAAAGGAGTCACCGTAGACTCTATAAAATGGATATATTCTTGATCAGCTCAAAGAGACGTGTCGATCTAGCTGTGTCTGTCTGTCTGTTGCGTAGGGATTCATTCGCTCAGTTTTGAAAATACTGACATGAAATTTGAAACTTTAGTTTTTCTCAGATCTATGCAGTTATGTGGGGTTAAGTTTAGATGATATAAAAAATCGATTTTTTTATTGCATAAATTGTGGTAAAAACTTTTGATATGGTGGTTTATATGTACAACATAGATTTTATAAGGATCAGGTAAATCAGGTACATTGAAAAATATTACGTCACTAAATCATATAGTCCCTATACAAAGTTACCTTAAATTTCCGAGTTTTTGTTACTAAAACTTCGTGTGAAGCATATCGAATGTAAAGGATATGAACTTCGACTCGACCGAAGTTAACGTTTGTCCTTGTTGTTTTTTGTTTTATTATCAAACATGGCGACAAAAAAACTGAAGAACAAATTTTTTTTGTCTAAAGTTAAATTAAAGATTTTTATACCCGCCACACATAGTGTGATGGGTATTATCAGTTTGTCTGAAAGTTTGTAACGCATTGAAGGAGACGTCGTAGACCCCACAAAGTATATATATTCTTGATCAGCTCGACGAGACGAATCGATCTAGCCATGTCCGTCTGTCTGACCGTCTGTCCGTCTGTATATTTGTAAGCATCTTTTTCGTTGAAGATATAAAGATATTAAGCTGAAATTTGGAACTTAAGCTTTTCTCGGCAACGACTATTATGACTTCGAGAATTAGAGTGCCACGCCCATTTTTAGGTATAGCCCCCATACAAACTTACCGTTTTTTCCGATTTTTTGTATACAATTGTAATTATTTATGAATGTATTCGCTCCCAATTGTGTAAAAACTTTTCTTTTGTCATCCAGTGTCAAAACCAAAATGCCACGCCCTCTTTTAGGCATAGCCCCCATATAAACTTTCCGTTTTTTCCGATTTTTCCGATTTTTTGTAAAAAAAATACTAATTATTTATGCATATATTCAGAGTAATTTAGCTAAAAACATTCTAATGTCATCCAATGTCAAATCAGATGTGCCACGCCCATTTTTTGGTATAGCCCCCATACAAACTTTCCGACCATTTTCGATTTTTTGTATGAAAGTGGTTATTATTTATTCATGTATTTACTCCATACTGGGTAAAAACTCTTCCAATATCATGGTGCCACGCCCATTTTCAGGTGTTTCTTGCATACAACCTTACCGGCCATTTCCAGATATATTCGAGAAATATGTTGTTATACATATCTGTATTTTTAGCTCAAAATTTTAAATTAATATTGTGTGTAAACTTGGGTGACCACTGATGATTACACATAAACTCTTTAAAGATTTGTGTGACGGATATTTAAGCTTCGGTTCTACCGAAGTTAACGTTTTTTCTTGTTTACTAACACTTTGAGCACATCGGTTCCTTACAAAAATAATTTGCGCTCAACAAGCAACCATTTCTTATTGTTCTCTTTTTGCTTTGAGTCATTCCCGGACCGTTTCGTTGAGTTGAAATGTGTGAAGCAAACATGTCTCTTCCTATACGTTGTGCATTAAAAGACCGTCACACGAAGTGAACTCAAAGCGTTTAACGAAACAAAACGAAAGGAAACGAAGTCTGCTGCTCAGAGAGAGGGAATGTCTTTGTTGCTCATTTACAGAGTAACGAAAAAAAGGTTAATTGTGACTTGCAGAGCTCTGCTTATACTTATATAACAATTTTCAATGCGTTCCTTTGGTTTTTCATTGTCTAATTTGCAATGTCTATTCCCTTAGGCTTGTTTGAAAGCTTCCACCGTCTGCTGACTAACTGTTCAACGGTCTAACTGTTATAGACGATCTTCTCCTAGGGTTCGTTTGAGTGTGTAAATTGATGACTATAAACATTTTAAGATTATCTTGCACCCATAAAAACCTAACCAAATTTTCATACTTTTGTATGAAAATATTTTAGTTTTTAACTTAATTTATTAGAATGATATGATTTACACCTACAATGATCCCAACGATATATCCGAAGTTTGATCAGATCGGATAATTATGATCGATTCCAAAAAAATATTGATACATAACTTATTCAAATCTGTCCATGGATTTATATAAATATTATCGTACGTTTTTTTTGCCAGAAGCATTTGATTTTGTGCGTTAAAATGTGTCATCCCTGGGCATTGGTTTTACCAGTAAAGCAAGCCATCGCACACCGGCTCTGAAAACCACTATATGAACGCGAACTATTGGTTCACGTTTTGTCTGGTTTTGTTACGCAATGGCCTATTTTTTTTATGAAAATTAAAAATAATTAGATATAATTGAAGACTTGCAAAAATTGTAAATAAACTCATAGATAAACTTAATAAGATTGTTTTTATAATAGGGAATATTAAGTTTTTATGGGAGCTATACATAAAATTTTGTTGGTCTTACCCATATTGGGATAATTCATTGGGAATATCATAGACATATTTTATACTAAACTTAGATTTCTTAGAATAAGAAACAAATATGTTTCTATGCAAAAACCCAAATTTCTGGCATAGATTTTTAGGAGGTTACTCCTTAAAATGAGGTTAAAAAAAATATCTTGTTTTTTATTCTAGGAAGTCTAAATTTGGCCTATGATAGACCAATTGAAATATTTCAATTTGGGTGGGACCAAAAAATGTTAGGTACAGCTCCCATACAAACTTAATATTCCCATACAAATTTACCCAATTTTTCAAGTTTTTCTTAGAAAATATAATACAATATGGTGTGGTACAATGATAGGACTTAACTTAAGGTAATAAAGATTAAGTATAGGGCAGTCAAACATACTCGACTTCAGTGTTCTTTCTTGTTTTTATTCTTTATTCCCGAAATAAAAAATGCAATTCTAGAAAGTTTCATTGAAAATGATATACCAATTTTCTCATGAATGCTCCGATTGGTGAGTTTGAATTCTGGTATTGATTCTGGTTTTAACGTGATTAGGTAAATTCAGTTTAAATTTACAACATTTCAAGGAATTTAAATGGCATAAATAATCCCCCCACTTCCTACTTTATTTAGATCTATACTGGTGCAAAAAAAATTTTCTATTCTGCTAAAAACTAAATTTTGAATTGTATTTTTGAAGATGTAGACAAATAAAGAAATTTTCTTATTTAGGATGGATATTTTGCCTACCACTTTGACTGTAATAACTATTATTATAGTATTTTAGGTAATTTTAGCAAAAATCCACAAATTTTACGAGACGTCTCATTTTTTTCATAAAAATCGTCAAACAATAATGCATCATAAAATGTTTATTATAATCATAATCAAAAAAAAAAAATATTTATATTTGTTGCAACCTTAGCGCTTGATAGAAACACAGAAAGAATGTTGTTGTCGTTGTCGTTGTAGACAAGCATGTTGTCTTAAGTGAATACAAAAAGTCGCTTGTTGTTTCGTGTTGCTGTTGCAAATTGTTATGCCTGTTCGCTGTTTGCAAACAAGCAGTCAGGCTGGCAGACAGACAGACAGACAGGCAAAAGTCTTGTTGCAAGTTTGTTGTTGTTCGTTTCGCGCATAAATAACATGCTAAAATGTATAAATTCTTTTGCCTAATTTATGCACCTTAAAAAGTTGCTCCGTGTACGGACGAAAATGTTGGTAGAAAAACTTCAAGGCTTTTAGTCGAGGAGACAGATAGTAAAAAGCTGACTGTGTGGGTGTTTCTTTGAATTATAAATTGCAAACAGTTCGCGCACGCATTCGTCGTATTGCCTGCCTGCCTGCATTTCGCTCTGTGAAAAATATGCAATTGCCGTTAACGTTTTTTCTCTTCTTGTTTTTCTTTTTTAAAATGGTGGCGCAACAAAAACGGAAACGGAAGTTTTCACCGAACACAAATAAATCAGCAACGAGGCTGCCATTTTGCTTTTAGATATTTTTTTTTCTTATTACTCTTTTTTTGACTTGTGTAATAATTTCGGCAAAGAAAAAAGCATGTGGCCCTGGCTGGCTGGCGGCGTTGTTGTTAGTCTCGTTTGGGTGTTGTTTTTCTACGTCTGTAATGTTGCACGAATTTCAAAGAGCAACCAAAGAATTTCTTTATCTATTTTCATCAAAAGCAACAACTCGAAGTTCACTTTTTTTTCCATTGCTGTTAGCACGCTTGCCTACGAAAAACATGCCAATGCAAAAGAAATCTTGTTTTGTGGTTTTCTTCCCTTTTTTTAACTGTTTTTTTATATTTTTTTTATTTACCAAGTAATGTAAGCAAATATTTTTGTGTTGCTAGGTTTTTTGAAAGTTTCTTTGCTGCCACACAAAAGTATTTACAATTTCAATTCCAACTTACATACCAAAAAAAAGGTCTATTTGAAAAGTTAAATTATTAATAAATTATTTGGAAACTCTGTAGCTGTGTGCTATAAATCAAAACATAAAACCTACATAACAAAATGCTAGTGGCTACAAAACGACAACACAAGAACAGCTGTTGTAATTATATACAAAATAAAGCAAACTCTTTGAATGTTTTAGTTCTAGACAGATAAAGGTGGCTGGGAAAGGGGGAAACCCACAAAACTAGCAAATAACTGCCGTTTTGCTATCAATAAAACATCTCGAAGTGATAGCCTCAAGGATCAAGGATAGAACCAACCAGTACAGTCAAGGAAGGACTGTAGTTTTGAGGGACATAAGAGGGATGATCGCTCAGCGCTTCTAACTGACATCTAAGTGCAGTACACACACAGATGAAGTGTTCTAGCGTCTCTGGAGTATTCTCTTCCTTACAACTTCTACATTTACTGTTATAAGGGATAACTAATCTGTCCGCGTGGAGCCAATGCCCCATGATGGTGGCTGAAGGTCTTGCAAGATCTCCTCGGGAGTTAACCAGCAGAGTTCTGGTACGTTAGTGGTCAATCGTAGGCCAAATAAACCTGGCTTCCGTGCAGCTATTTATATTTTTCCATTTATTATTGTCTCAAGAGGTAAAATGATTCCTATAATGGGCGACCCAATCAATCATTGGAATCTGTACCGCGAGTGGGACTCAACCGTTTCATCTTGTTCGTTTCCGGGAATATCACTATGCCCTGGGACCCATGAAACTCAAAATGTGTTGAGGCGACCCTGCCATACTAAATTTCATGCAGCCCTGGTTCAAAAACGTTTGCTGCACCCCCTGGTACAAAAATTATTTCTGCAGCCCCTGGTTCAATAATTATTCTTGCATAATTATTATCAGTTTGTCGGAAAGTTTGTAACGCATTAAAGGAGGCATCGGAGACCCCATAGAGTATATATATTATTGATCAGCTCGACGAGACGAATCGATCTAACCATGTCCGTCTGTCCGTCTGTCTGTCTGTATATTTCTAGGCATCTTTTTTGTTGAAGATATAAAGATATTAAGCTGAAATTTGGAACTTAAGCTTTTCTCGGCAACGACTATATTAAGTTCGAGAATGAGAGTGCCACGCCAATTTTTAGGTATAGCCCCATACAAAATTACCGTTTTTTTCGATTTTTTTTATAAAAATACTAATTATTTATGAATGTATTCGCTCCCAATTGGGTAAAAACATTTCTTTTGGCATCCAGTGTTAAAACCAAGATGCCACGCCTTCTTTTAGGCATAGCCCCCATATAAACTTTCCGTTTTTTCCGATTTTTTGTATAAAAATAGTTATTATTTATGCATATATTCACTCCAATTTGGCTAAAAACATTCTAATGTCATCCAATGTCAAATCAGATGTGCCACGCCCATATTTTGGTATAGCCCCCAAACAAACTTTCCACCCATTTTCGAATTTGTGTATGAAAATGGTTATTATTTACTGTTTCAATATCATGGTGCCACGCCCATTTTTAGGTGTTTCTTCCATACAATCTTACCGCCCATTTCTATATATTTTCGAGAAATACATATGTTGTAAAGCATATCTGTATTTTTAACTCAAAACTTGAAATTAATATTGTGTGTAAACTTGGGTGACCACTGATTATTACACATAAACTCTTAAAAGATTCGTGTGACGGTATTTAAGCTTCGGTTCTACCGAAGTTAACGTTTTTTCTTGTTTGGTTTAATATGGTCTACTCTCCCTGCTTTAGGTATAATGACTACTCTAGGCTGTTTCCAAGACCGGAGTGTTTGGTTTAGATGTTTTTTCTTCTTCTTGATACAAATTTTCTATTGCTTATCTTTGTGTTGGATAGGGGCAAACCGCGGAGATTACATTGCATTACAACAATCTTAAGCAAAAACTCTTGTATCGTGCCTTGTATAAATAAAATGAAGACAAAGCCGCTCGGCACAGGTAAAATGTTTGTATATATAAAATATATGTATACGTAGTATGTATCTCTATGTATGTACGAGTATGTACGTATTCGTATTATTTCCGTTGCCTGTTGCCTAAAAGTCTGCAATGGTTTTGCATTTCGTTTCGCATGCCTAATAGCTTTTTGTTAATTTTTGGGATTTAGCATGTCGGATTTTCACATATGTTGCGCCCTTTACTTGTTTATTTCCGTTTTTGTTTTGTTTTTATTTTTGTTTTTGTTGAATTTGTGCAAAAGCGTTTTCGTTTGAGTAACTGATTTAATAACTTTGCTAAAAAGGACTCAAAAGGATTTTCAACTTAGTCGTGTGGAAATGTTAAATGAAAATACTGCATTGCTTTGGTGTTGATGTATCGTGTTTGTAGTTGTCACATTTCTCATAAATTCGTAATGCAACTTTGTTTTGATGTATTCTTCTACTTTTTTTTGTCGTCTTGTTGTATTTTTATTATTATTTATTTTTGCTTTTTTTTTTTGTTTTTCGTTGAGTTTATAACCACAGCTAGAAGTGTTAATGAGCGCGTCTCGAGTAGTGGTACAATGCTGCTGACATGCAAATAAAGGTATACCATAAATGCAAGCTCGTAGTGAAGCAGTCTTGCAAAAAAAAAAAAAAAGCAAGTCGAGAAATGAAGAAATATTCGCATTGTTTGCATTGCATATGCACAGCACAAATGCAAAAACTGCAACTCCGCGCTCTTTTTTGAATACATTCAAAGTCTTTGTCTTTTTTTTTTTTTTAGTAAAGAGCTTTAGCAGAGTTCAACTTCAGCTTCATTTTGCATATTTTTGTGTGCCTTATTTGTTTTGTTTTTCTTTTTTGATAAACATGTACCATTTTTTTCTTCTTTTTTTTGTGTACTCTATATTTTGTAAGTTTTGCGCTGTTTTCTATTTAATTTAAATTTAACAGTATTTTTTTTTAAGAACAACAAGATTATTTATTTTGGAAACTGTGTCTTTTAGCTAAATGCTTTAATTAAGAACGAATAGTTCTTGTTGCAAGAACGAATGACGCTTGAACAAAACTACGATTCATTTAAAATTTTTGGATATTTCATATCAACTACAAACAAAAAAAAATGTGTATCCATTCTCGATTTGGACTACTGAAAAATCGATGATCCATATCTGTATTTCTATAACGCTTGGAAACATCATTTATATTAAATGCATATTCTCGTTTTGCTGAAGGTAACATCTGTCTAGCTCATCCATTCTCGATGTATGGAAATAATTAAAAAGTTCTAAAACAAGCGAATTTTCGAGGATAACTCAAAAATGCTTGGTGAAAGAACTTTTTTGACGAATCTACGATCCAAAATATATCAAATAGGTCCATGTAAAACATGCTCTTTTTAGGCGTAAACATGATAAATAATGTATCAGCCAGGCTCCCATTTTGAAAATCACTTTAAATTTTAGTTGTTTAGCTTTCAAATACATTTTTATAATTTGTATAATTCTCAAACAGTTTAAGCATAACAATATAGTTTCTGCGTGATCGGATATATGAAGTCAGCGAGGGACATGCAAATTTAATTTTTAAAATAATGTGGATATACCACACGAACCAGTTGTAACCTTTCAACTAAAGTTAGACAAAGACTATCGATGACGTAGAAACTCCTATATATATGCTTAAACCCTTTGAAAAATAAAAGATTATAAAAAATTTATTTGAAAAGTAAATCAGTAGATTCGAAAATGGGAGCCTGTCTGTATATCTAAGAAAAATAAGCAGCTAATTTCAATTCAATTTGAAAATGGAAGGATGGTCAGATTTGGCTTTTGACCTACGATTGTTTGGTATAATTTTCTTAAAATATCCCAAAGAATACGTTTTTGCTTAAGCTTAATCTCGAAAAATATTGACCCACATTAATGAATAGCTAAATAGATAAATAGTTCTTATAACAAGATTAGTCGTTCTTTATATCAAGAATAATCGTTTTTTATCGTTCTTTGTATTAAGAACAACGTTTCAAAAACAATCGTTCTTTGTGTTATGAATAATCGTTTTTTTATGTCAAGGACAATCATTCTTTGTATCAAGTACAATCCTTCTTTTTATCAATTGTTCTTTTGTATCAAGAACAATCGTTCTTTACATTTAGAACATTTGTTTTTTTTTAAGAACAATAGTCCCTTATATCAAGAAAATTTGCTCTTTGTATTAAGAACAATCTATACAGAATAATTGTTCTTTATATCAAGCACAATCGTTCTTTGTATCAAGAACAGCATTCTTTGTATCAAGAACAATCGTTCTTTGTACCAAGAGCAATCGTTTTTTGTTCCAAGAACAATCGTTCTTTGTATCAAGAACATTCGTTCTTTGTATGAACAACAACAGTTTTATATTCAAACTGTTGGATAATTCTATACCCTTTATCTATATTTGTTTTTTTTTTTTTTTTATCTCTAAAAAAAAATGCAGCGTATTTTTATTTTTTTGTTATCTCTGGCTGACGTTGGGTTATAGTCGCGTATTGCTTTTTAGTACGACAAAGAATATGAATGAATGAAAATATATCGTAAATGAATGCACATTCAAAATGAGTTTTACAAAAAAAAAAAAAAAAATATACATGTTTTTTACTCTAAAACACTCGCAGAGGAAGTTCTTAAAACAGTAAAGAACTCTCTTTTTTTTTAATATAAATGCATCACTTTTTGTAAGTCTGTGTTTTAGTTCATAAGAAAACCAGCATTTTTTCCAGAAATTTTTCTTATCTTGGTCATGTTGCACACACAAGGATAGTATATTAAAATTAATTTTTTTTTCTGTTTTATTTTCTGCATGCATAAAAAAAAATCCTTCCTCCTTGCTCCTTGCTGCCCTTAAGTTATTTTCAAAAGAAAAGCAAAACAAAATATAAGTAAGAAAAAAAAACTGTTAAAGCAGATGTTCCAATTTGAACTATGTAGTTGAATATATATTTTTTATTTTACTTTTTCGTCTTTACAAAATTTGTTTAAAAATAAGCTTCTCTCCCACTTCAACCTACCGACCGACCCGACCGAGCGACCATACATATAATTTTGCTGTGACATTCCTTTGTGGCAACAAAATTGTTTTATAGTACTTCAACATTTTTTGATTAAATTTTTTAATTAACTTGCATATAAAAATGTAAAACGAATTGTGGATAAAATAAGAGCGAAAATGTCATGACAACGTTCACTTAATATGCCCAAAGTTCCCACAAATGAAGCCGTCATAACTTCGCCTCGTCTCATGCTTTTTGACTTTTTGAAAAAACAGTAAAAGTTTTTGTTGAATGTGTTTTACTCTTACACAAGTTATATAAGTAAACTACAATATAATGCGCTGCTGCTGGCTTTGTGCTTGGTGTTGAAAATGCGGTTTATACTCTCGTAAAGATTGCAAATTATTTCATTTTAATTATTTCATAAATTATAACAAAGCGAAATGTGTTTTTAAATCGTTTTAAAAGAGATGTGTCATTGAATCCGGGTTTTCTCGACACTGCACCTGTAATGAAAGGTTCAAGCTTCAATTTAAACCTTATTCGGAATTTCTATTACCTTAGAAGTTATAGATTTGTGTTGCTGAGAACGTATTTAGCAGCACTCTCAGTAACATATTGCACAAAGATACATGATATTTATTTTTACACTTATTGCCGATATAAAATTTTTTTGGGTAAGGTGTCAATGATGACTGACCCGTCAAACACAGTTAGGTTTTAACATCTTTAAGGAGACAATTTAGTCCCTTTAAAGTGCATGTGTTCTTGATCAACTCGTCGAGACGAATCTAGTCTTGTCTGCCTGTCCGTCTGTCTGTTGCGAGGTGATTAATTCGCTCAGTTTTAAAGATTTTGGGCTGAAACTCGAATCTTAAGTTTTTCTCGGCCCTATGTATTTTATATGTTAAAATTAGAACGCCATGTCCACTTTAAGGTGGCCCCCTACAAATCACTCATTTTCGAGGTCTTGTTTGAAAATACTTATTATAACTGCTTATTTGATCCTAAGTGGTTTGTACGTCGGAACCAAGATGCCACGCCCATATTAACGTAAAGCCCCCATATAAACCTTCTACCTTCTTTTTTGGTATAAAAACAGTTATTATTTATGAATGTATTCAATTCAAATAAAGAAAAAAACACATTTAACGTCATATGTCACGCCCATTTTTAGGTATGGCCCCCATACAAACATATCGCCTGTTTTCGATTTTTATACACTGTACCCAAAGGTGCGAATGTATGCAACAGACAGAAAGATGCTAGAAAGACCCTATAAAGTATATAAATTCTTGATCAGCATTGAAAGAGGGAATCAAACTAGCCCTTTTCTAGTCCGTCCGTCCGTCAAATGTACACAAAATGTTGGATCTACCGTACGAAAACGTATTATCTCAGAGACTATAAGAGAAGGCCACCATAATTGAAACGTAGAATCTAGATGTCTATGATAGTTCCAATGAAATAGCCCAATATGGATGGGACCTACAAAATTGTTGATAAGGCCCCCCATACAAAGATACCCCATTTTTAAGTTTTGTATGAAAATCCAATGCGGTGAAGTGTGGTATATGATACGACTTACCTTAAGGCACTTAAAGGTGGGGTACAGGGTAACTTGCAGTCTCGACTTTAGCGTTCTTTCTTGTGCTTGAAATATGGTGAAAACTTTTGTTATTGTAGTCCATGTGTACAGTATAGACTTGATAAGGATCGAGGTACTATATATATTGAATAAAGATTAGGTCTCTAAATCATATAGTCCCTATACAAAGATGTCTTAAATTTTCGAATTTTTGTCACGAGAAGTTCGTGTGACGGGTATCAAAACTTCACTAAAGCTTTCGCTAAAGCTTTTTAAAACATCTAACAATATATTTACCTTTGCCTTAAGTTTATCTTATATTTTATAATATGGCTCCCTCCGGAGCATCAAAAAGTAACCAGTTTAAGCTAGTTTAAAAAGGAAGTTTCATAGTTCCGTTTTAAATCAAATCCGCATTGTGGGTGTGTTTGACTTGACAAATGACAAACGTAATTTTTGCAATTTTATTGAACAACATAAAAAGTTTTACTTATACATTTCTTTCTTTTTTTTTTTTCTTTGATTTTCTTTTTAGGCTCATACAACGTGATACACATCCAGCGCCGCTCATCAATTGCCGCATGGTACGCGGTAAACATCAGCGTGATGCTTCGCCAGCACCGGATCATCGTTCTGAAGCACGATTGCGCATTGATCCCAAAGTGTTGGTCTTTGTCGAGACAACATATTCAAGTTTGGGACGTGATATAGCCGAATTGTTAGTCTATAATCGCATCAAGTAAGTAGCTGTAACATTGCTTTTCACAAAAAAAAAAAAACAATTGCTTCAAGTGGCCTTTTGTAAAATGGATTACATATTAAATTGATGATATAGTGCAGTCCAAACGCTGCACTACCTCTCTGTCTAACTGAAAAACTATAAATTGTCGTCGTCGGAAATATTTTATTATCTGCTGCTACTGCAGTGCAGCAGTAATAACGTCGACAAATTTGCATAATTAAAGCACAGAGCGGAAACGTAATAATTATAGGGCGCCCACAACTCATACCGCCGAACTTAGAACATCTTTCGCTAACTTTTGTCGTCTCATCGCTGTGGTTAACAAACGGAATTGAAATTGAAACCGAAAGCAACGAAATAAACGGAAGTACGTATTCGCTCTCTCGCTCTCTATTTGAATGTCTCTCTGTCTGTCTCTGTCTGCTTTAGAAAACTTGTGCCAAGTGAAGTGTATAAGTGGCTGGCATGTGTCTTCTCTCGAAACGAATGACTTGCTTTTTTTTTTTTTTTTTTTTTGGCAAGTTGGAAGCTGCCTTAATTCCATTCCACTTGACTATATATGCTGCCACTTCACATTGCACATTCTGTGCCACCGGCAGACAACTTATTGTCAATGTTGACCCACTTTTGCTTGTACTAAAAACGTAATGAAATTAATTTTTCTTCCCTTTTTCATTTGTTCTATCTATTTGTCCGTCCGTCCGTTTGAGTCTTTTATTCTTTGGTTTATTCTCATTTTTTTTTGTTTTAGTTTGCTTCATGCCAGTTTTCATTCAGTTTTCTACTGCATTTGAGTTTAATTGGCAACTTATGCTTTTGTGGTCGAGTATGCTTACTCGAACGGAAGTTGCCGGTATTTATACCTGACTTATATACTCATCTACACTCGCTCGCAGACTGACTGACTAACCGAATGACTGACTAAATGAAAGTAGGCCCCTGTCATGTTTCTGTCCGTTTGTCTGTCGCTTCTTGTTGTGGTCTGCGCTGCTGGCACCTTTACTGGACTTTGGTCTGTGGCAGCTTGCAGCTTGTTTGTTACTGAATGTCTAAGTCAGCAGATTATAATCGTATACACTTGGTTGCTTTGCTTGCTTGCCTGTGTCATAACATAGATTTCGTTATGAATTCCCATTCTTTGTCCTTCGTCAAACACTCAAAGGTTATTATGCCGTTTTGTGCCAGGCGCTTCGACATATTTTTTTTTTTCATTTTTCACACTCAACCGCAAAGCTCTTAGTGGGCCAAAGTGCTTGCTGGTTTGGTTTGGTATTGCTGTATTTAAGTTGAGCTGAGATCGACTGAGCTGAGCTGAGTTGTTAGTTTGCATTTGCAGTGTCCGCTTGTGTAACCACAATTATTACGCTCCCAAACACCTACATTTGAGATGCTGCTTTATAGTGTAAAAAATATTCGTTGAAAAATAGTTTTATTATTTCTCTTATTTCTTATTCGAAAAAATAAAGAGATTTTTTTTTTTTTTTTTTGAAGCAAGTAAAAAGGTTTTCCTTTAACAAAAAATATAAAAATATATCAATCGCTTTATGACATGTATTGTATTTTATTTTTAATTTTAATATAAATATTAATATTTATCAATTATCTCTGAACTTTATGGAAATATTTCTGATTTTTTGATTGTATTTAAATTGCCAGTAGATTTATAAATAAATTCTATTGGCGTTTCATTAAAATTGTGTTTTGCAAATTAAGTTTATATTTATAATTTTAGTTTCACATTTTGGCATGCATTGACTCTGTGCAAATCATTGAATTGTCTCATAAAATTAATTGGATAAACTGTTTATAAGTGATTCAATGTGACGTGGTATTTTTGTGAAATTTCTATGAAAATTAATTTTTATTATTAGAAACTTTTGTATGCATATACTATAGCGTTGGGTTTATGAAAAAATACACAAAGTAAGGCCCGATGCTGCCACCGTACTAAAATGAACAGCAAACAGTGAGGCTATAATGTTGCTTCATGAATGCTTTCACATCAATAACGACAATTTTGTTTGTTGACATTTAGCCATTTAGCCCAAAATTCGCCTCATTCGAAAACACAATTTCAATTCAATGAAAACCCGGGTCGCCTTATAACTCATCCAGAGTCCAATATACGTACTTCCGACGCAATTTATAGTCTGTTCGCTTTAGTTCTTGTGCCAATAACATCTTATACTAGTGTAGACCGAGATCTAAGCGAAAAATACGCCAAGTAGTCATTCGTGACGAGCCTAATAATTGTAATCAACGTAAACGCCATGTCCTCAACACTTGCTCGAACAGCAAAAATATTTTCAACACTACGGCCACTAAGAAGTCGTGCGGGGGGCTTACTATCGTGAAGAGTAAATTTACTTTTCAAACTTTTGAATTATAGGGCTTTGAAGGTGCTGAATGACCGACCGAGTTTTGCACGAAAAGCTCTTTGATTAGCAACAAAACTTCTCGATTTTTCTTAAATCCAAGATGGACGCTATCAATCCTATCGTCTCTTTTGGGAATACACATTTAAAAAACAATAAATTTAACAATACTTCATATATTTATGTAGAGCTATTCAGATAAAATCCAACAATTTGAACACCGTTAAAAATTATATTTTATATAATGCAATGTAACACTCCTTGGAACTGATCATATTATCTATCAGTCTTATTTCTTCGATTCTAAAGACGAGGACAGGTAGTTAGGCTTTGTCGGTTGACCCCTATTTTGGGTCGCTCATAGACCAATATGGTGTTTAGTGATACCGATAGCGGAGGTCGTTCAGGGATTTCTCTAATCTATTAATATTCCTGCGTGTTTGCGAAATTTCAGAAGTTTGTTATGTTGTTACTAGCCGCCTTTTTTACCTATGTAATCCGATTTTTACCTAGATATTTTAGCAATAGTTGGTTAGTTACAGATGAGGTTCAAGGACAATACTGACTTTTAATTTATGCATTGAGTTCGCCAAGATTTCATTATTTATGACCACGGCTTCGACCCCGTTAGCGGCCCTTTTCCCTGATTGCCATATAACCTTCAACTAGGAAATGGTTCTCTGATAGATCACGTACCGAAATTGGGACGGGTGCGGATGGTTTTTAGTCAAACACTATGATTTCTATTGTTATAGATAGTTGATCTACGGTTTCTCAGTATTAGATTGCCGTTAAGTTTTGAGCGAAAATCCAAGAGGAACTAATCACCACTAACACCGCCTAGATCGTTTACTCTAGTTTGGTTCTTAAATTACTTTTATTTTGTTGCAAAGCTTTCACATGTTGGTTCTCTGACCATAGAGACATTTTTAGTTATGAGGCTGCCCATGAATTGGTCAAATTAGGGCTTTCAAGCCTCATGTTTGAACCTGGAGTCTTTCTGTGTGTTTAGTTGGGTTACGGCTAAAATTTTTATAGTGACGTATTTTAAAGACCGTCTTTCAATATGCAAATACAGCTCTACCGATCTGACTTAGGTTTCTTGATAATACATAACTAAAAAATACACCTTAACAAGGCAGATTTGTTATGTCAGCATAGTTTAGGGGCTGTCTAGAAGATGATGAAACTTCGACAATAAATACTCTTATGTTTATCAACAAAACGAAGGAGAATTCTCAGTCAATTAGTCTAATCATAAATTGGCAATGGTCCTTTTAAAAGATAGCGATCAAAATGAACTTGTGTGGACTATGTGAAACTGCTTGTGCTGAGCATTAGTTCCTGGCACTATGTCAATTTTTTTATGATTCGACTACAACAAAACAGAAGTTTAAATATAAAAACCTGTTGTTTCTTTTTGCTACAAACAGTTTTTCATAAATTAAAAAAAAAAATGTTTTTTGGAAAAATTGTAACTTTTATTGTTTACCCAACTATAAATCAAAAATGCTCTTCAATCAAGTTTGAACAAAGTTGGGCACAATAATTTATATTAAAGCAAATGCAAGGTATGCACTACAAAAGAAAATTCAATTTAGATGCTTCTATTGCGGCTTAGCATATGCAACATTGCATTTATTTTACAATGAGAATGATTTTACAGGAACGAACGACATTTGCATGCTTTAATCAAATTACTAACTATGAACAAGAGTTCAAATGATTGTCCTTACGTTCTCGTGTGTCGTATGAAATCATACGCTACACGACCATCATCAACTCTAATGAGATGGTAATGCTAACAAAATTTGTTACAGTTCAGTCATACAATATGCAAGATATCTGCTCGTATCAGTACTGTTCATGCATATGCATATGTTCGTTCGTTCTCTTTGTGTAAATGAAGTAAAATTGCATGTGTGGTAAAGGGTCAGAGTATCAAGCTAAGCAAATATAAGTTAAGTAAGTTTCAGCGTTAAAGTTTGTTGTAGAGAAAACAAAGCTCTAATGAAGTCATTGATAAGCGTTTGCCATCACTGCTGCCAGTGCAAAATAGCAAAATAGGAAGAGAAGACTGCTTGCTACAAGTAAGTTGATTGCAAGTCTCATGCAGTTGCAATTTAAAGTTCTTCGTGGAGGAAGAGAGCGTCTGTAAAGCAGTTATAAAGATATGAAACATGTGTGTGTGTATATTTTGCTTTTAATATTGTTATTTGCACTCGAAATCTCATTAAGCTTTTGAACTTAAGGCAAAGGCAAAGGAGGAAATAGAAACTTTGTACTACAAATACAAGATATGCACAATCAACATTCACACAGTCAGGCTACTCGTTTGGAAGTTCTTGTCTCTCTTGTCTCAGCTTTTTAAAGCAAATCGTATAGCGCAAGTTTATTCATGCAGCAGTTACTTAAGTACAATTTCATTTTGACACAAAATTTATTATATCCATTGAGAATGAATGCACACGAAATTGTCGTAGAGTAGTAGCAGATATAAAATTACAAATAAGAATTATATTTGAGTCGAGAAGTAATACGAAATCAAAAGAACGAATTGTGTAAATTTGCATAATACCCTTAATGCAACAAATTGTAAAGACTCGACTCACTACACGAAAAAATTGCTGTGAATTAGTTTATTTGGAAAATGTGTAAATCGTTAAATTGTAAAAGAGAATTATTGCATGTGAAATGTGTAGGAATTTTTACGAAAAGAAATTCATTAAAATGCATTGAAACTATGGCGAAGTCGGAATTAGTTGTAGTTGTTTGCGAAAAGATTGCTCTCCCAGCGTAGAGTTAACTGCTCTGCTGGTTAGCATAACATAGTAAGGTTAGTTAGGGAGACGTCGACTTTAACATCCGTTAAGGCACCATTGATGGTACCGGGATGGACATTGTTAAGAAAGGCTGTGAGAATATATTCTTTTTCCTCGAAAGATTTTTCTATTGTAGAGTTGACTATATGAAGTGCTGTCTCCGTAGATTTTCCTTGATGTAGGCGTGTTGAGAATTATGAATAAGTCTGAGGTTAATACTTTCCTTAATGTAAATGTCAATCAGTTTTTCTAGGGTTTTTAATACGAAAAATGATAAGCTAATCGGTCTGAAATTCTTTTGTGTTACATGGGACGCTTTCCCTGCTTTAGGAATATAGACTACTTTAACTTTCCTCCAAGCTGAAGAAAGATGATTTAGCTTGAAGATTACCTCAAGCCATGGTATAGCTAACTCTTTGCTTTGTTGTAGTTGAGCTGGTGTGATGCCATCAACCTCCGGAGATGATACGGCTTGAAGGAGTCTACTGTCCATTCGATCCTCTCCTTGCAAACAATAGCATCAATCACTGGTCGTGAGATATTTTCTTTTTCACATATCACTTCCTATCGGGTAGCACTATCAGGAAAATGTGTGCCATCAGAAGATTTAAGGACTCAGTACTCGAATTGGTCCACGTTCCAACAGGTTTGATTAGATAGCCTACTGATACTGGGGTTTTAGAGATGACCTTTCTCAGATGTTGTCTCTATTTCGCTACAGAACTTGGCCCAGGATTCTCTTTTAGATTTCATGAGAGCGTACTTAAACTTCTTTAGTTGGACTTTGTATTGCTCCCAACCGCGGTCCAGGTTAGACCATCCTACACTCCCTTCTTAGGTCGCCCAGTTGACTGGACCACCAGGATGGCTTATAGGTCGCTTTCAATTTTCTCTTCCGTCACGACTTTATGAGTGCGTCTGCACAACTGTCGGAGAACAGGTTAACTAATTCTTCTAATTCCTCTACATTGTTAGGTAGTTCATGTTGAACAGAGGGAGATAGTATTGATTATTTTTTAAATTTAGACAAAACTTGACCAATTTTTTTACAAGTTTCACTTTTCACATTCAAAAGCCATATTCCACTTATTCTGTGTTAAGCAATTAAATATTTTATATTTTGAGTTATTAAAGTGAAGTAAAATTAAACTGTTAAACAATGAAATTTACTTTAATTTTATGCTTCGATAAAGAAAAGAATAAACATTTCTCAGCAACATCATAATACCCATTAAGTAGCCGACATATTGCACTAATTACCTCAACAAAATTCCATGTTGTAGACCTCGAGGTCGGTCGACATTAATGCTCTGCAGCGCCGCAATATACAAATCATTTGATTGATTGCCAAATGCTTGCCGAGAAGTTTGCCGCAAATTATTTGCTACTTAGCCAAGTATTTCAAGTGTTTTTGCGCCAGCTTTGTGTAAAAAATATGCCGCCGCCATATAAAAGTAAAGCGAGAAAATACAAAAAACCTAAAATCAACGCACCATCATACATTACCTCCCACATCAAATAATTCCCTTATAAGTTTCATTCAGAGGCTTATGGTGTTGAACAGAGAGAAAGAGAACGAAAGGAGGAAGAGGAGCCACCAAGCACTTAGTGCTAACTTGGCTGGTTGCCTAATGCGCCGTGAAATACTAATGAAATTTTTAAGGTAATTACGTAACATAAAAAAATGGAACAATAAAAACGAAAAGCATGAACAGGACAAAAAAAAAATGCCAACCTTAAAGAGATATTGTTCCTTGCTGCTGCTGCTGCGACTGCGGTACTTGGGGTTTATTGAAACGTTTTCAGAATTTATTGTTCATACGCCATGTAGCAATTCGCACATAGAAAATATTGCTTGTTAGCTTATAAATTTGCTATTTATAGTATGTGACAGTCAATTTGTGTGTGTGTGTGTGTGTATGTGTGTGACAAAGTCAACATCCTGTCGGCAAAATATAGCAGAGCAAGTATGTCTTCTTTAGACTTCCTGCTGTTTGCTTCTTTGTCCTTCCATGTTATGCATTATGCGCGTAATAGCTACTTAACCTTATTTTCAATTTTTGATTTGCTGTTGTACATGACGCACACATACGTGTATACTTTACCTCTTAGAATGTACTGTATTGCTTTGCTGCCTTCAATTCATCGCCTATCTGCTGCCTGTTTGATATGCAAGGAGCGGCTGTGTAGTTGACTTTTGTTCGCGGTTAAATTTGTTATGCCAAAGTACTGCCGTTGCCATTCGATGATATAAGGCATGAGATAGTCAGGCTATTGAAAAAAAACCAAACCAAACCAAGCCAAGCAAGCAATATTAGCACTGAAAGGGAAGTCATAAGTCGTAGTAAAAGGAAGAATGGCGCAGGCAGCAGTTGCGATAGCTCTAGTCGCAGTGTTATCATTTTTCGATGGCTGGCAGCATGTAATATACGAACGCAGCACATAAATATGCATATGAGCATAAATAATACAGGGTGTTTTGGCTGTGTACATGAAATGGGTATGCGAATATTTTCTTTTACTTTTTCAACAACAAAAAAAGAGACAGACACACATGCAGACAGACATTTTCATTCATGCAATGTTACAGCTTTACGCTTACTGATTGTACCATTGGGAAAATAAAAAAGAAACTTTTAAAATGCTTTTCACTGCAAGCAAGCAAGGGAAGCAATATTACGTAGCAGTAGGTAGCATTTGCAGCAGTAATGATTTCGTTCTCGAGAACGGTAATGACAACGCTTGAAAGTTTTCATGTTTGACGTCAAAACTCTTCTGCTTCACTAAAAGACAGACTGTGTAGAATTTGTTTGCCTTCTGTCAGAGCTAATAAAACCACCTGCTTTTAAACCAACCAACGCAGCAGTGTACAGTGATATTAAAGCGTATTGACGCAGAATATTTTATTTATTTTTTTTCTTTTACGTTTGCTAAGGTCATTTGCCACTTCAGTTACATTTTTGTAGATTTTTTGAAGAGCGTAGAGATAACATTGAAATGTATCATTTTTGCAGAAATGTGGCATATTTAAATGTAAATCTTTCGTATATAACTTTTACAGTATTTTGTAAAATTAAATTTTGTGTATAAAAAAAGTATCGCCTTACAGTTCTTCTTCTTCAATTCAATTGAAAAATATTTTATTGCGACATTTTCTAACATTTTATTTGCGAACGTAAAATGCATTCAACAAGTATTGGGTTTAGTGATTGCGTTTGATGTGTATAAAGGAGTCGGGTGTTTGAGTGGTTTAATCTAAACTAGATTTGGATGCATTAAAGGAGATGTCGTAGACCCCATAATGTATATATATTCTTGATCAGCACGACGAGATTTGTCGTTCTAGCCAAATTAGTCTGTTTGTCCGCCTGTCTGTTGCGAGGTAATACATTCGCTTAGTTTTTAAGATATGAGGATAAAACTTGCAACTTAAGCTTTATTTACTTCATAGGTAGTTTGCATATAAAATTCAGCATGCCACTGTAAGGTATAGCCCCCATACAAATTTTCGCCTTTTTACATGAAAAAACGATATTATTTATGAATATATTTACTACAAATGCGGCAAAAACTCTTCTTCAAAAAAAGCAAAACAAGGTGCCACGCCCATTTAAAAGTTTAGCCCCATACAAACTTACTGTTTATTTTCGAATTTTAGTATGAAAATGGTTATTTTTTATGATATAAAATAAATAATAATAAATTTAAATTTTTTTTTTAAAAAAAAAAAAAAAAAAAAATAAGGGGAACACCCAAAAAATTATTTATTATTAAGAACTTTTTTTTCTTTAGTTTTCGAAAGTTTTAAAGATAGTGTCCTGAAATTTTAAACTTAACCTTTTTGTGCTTCTAGGCATGTCAGAACCAAGGTGCCACGCCCATTTTGGGATATAGCCCCCATACAAACTTACTATTTTTTTTTGATTTTTTTTTTTTTTTTTTGTATGAAAATAGTTATTATTTTTGGATGTATTTACTACAAATTAGGTAAAAACACTTTTAATGGCATCCAATATTAGAAGAAAGGTGCTACTCCCGTTTTAGGATATAGCCCCCATACAAACTTGTCACTTTTTTTAATTTTTTGTATGAAAATAGTTATTAATTATGGATGTATTTACTACAAATTGAGTGAAAACACTTTAAACGCCATCCGTTAACAAAACCAAGTAGCCACGCCCATTTTTAGGTATAGTCCCCATACAAATATACCACCCATTTTTGTGTTTTTGTATGAAAATAGTTCTTATTATACCTGTTACACTAGTGTAAACAGGTATATTCAGTTGTCGGAAAGTTTGTAACGCATTAAAGGAGGCATTGTAGACCCTATAAAGTATATATATATTCTTGATCACCTCGACGAGACGTATCGATTTAGCCATGTCCGTCTGTCTGTCCGTCTGTCTGTGTGTTGCTGCGCGATTTATTCGCTCAGTTTTAAAGATATTGGGCTGAAATTTTACACTTAAGCTTTTCTAGGTCCTGTGTACTTTCTATGTTAAAGTCAATGTGCCACCCCCACTTTTAGGTTTAGCTCCCATACAAAAGTACAACATTTTGTCAAGTTCTTATAAGAAAAAAATTATTTATAAAGCAAATGACTTCAAATATGGTACAAATGTTTCGTATATTAAGCCAAATCTTCAGTTTAAAATTGGTCCAAATCGGACCGCGAATTCCTAATTTTTAAGAATATATTTAATTTGTTTAGTATTTTGAAATAAAATTTAATACAAATGCCACACGAAGGTCTATCCACGACAAATGTTGTGTAACAGGTATATAGTATAAATTTCGGTCCACCCGAAGTTAATTTTTTCTTGTTTTTTAATTTATTCACTTCAACCTGGGTAAAATCACTTCTACTGTCATCCTTAGTATATACTACCCATACGACAAGGATCGGGTCACTATAACATACAGACCCCATACAAACATATCTTCCATTTTTTTTTTTTTTCAAGAAAAATGTTGTTATATCTTCATTAAAACCTACAAATTTTACATATAGGCTTTTAATTTGAGCCCCAACTTGAGTTTTCCGCACCCAGCCCATTTGCGGAATATAATCTACATCACGGAAGATCATACATGAACTAACTTAAGTTTTGCGTGGCGAGTATTTTGACCTTGTTTTTTTTTTTTAAATTAAAATAATGGTCATATTAGCATTTTTAGCTTTAAATTTGATATAAAGGCACTCCAATATTGTGTTTAAACGTGGGTTGTATCGGACTATCGATCCGCCTCAACACATTTGCGGATTATAATCTACGATACTGATGATCATAAGTATCGTAGATCATATTCAAAGATTCGTGAGGCGAGTATTAGTATTAATGGCGACGTTTGCTTTCGATCGAAAACTCTTATTGTTAAACATTTCTCTATGTAATTTTTTTCTTCCATGAACTTTATCGACGATATCTGATCCTTTGGATTCTTTTGTGCTGATGCAACCTCAATGAAGTGTAGAAAACCGTTTCTTTAACCATTGAAATTAATGTTGCATGCTACACTCTTTCTTATATATTGGGTTTCTCTTATAAAAAAAATACGTTTCTCTAATTTTCCTTTTAATTCTTCCTAATCCTTACTCTTAAGCTATTTCAGTAAAATTTTCGAAGATTTTTTCAACACACTTTACTATCTGTTGCCATACTAATAACTCAGTTCGTTTACTTTTGGAAGACTGCCATACGCTCGTTAAAATATCGAAACGATGCTGCTTGCTGTCTAATGTTGATATTGCTTCTGCTAGTGGCTGCTTTGCCAGTCGTTGATAGTCACATTTTCACAACGGCAGCCAAATCAGCCATCTTGTTACTCAGTCAACGACTTCAACTGTGAATGTTTTGTTTGCTTTAATAATATCAATGAAATTTGTTTCATTTTCAATTTTATTCTAGTTCAAAGAAGTTAAACTACAATAACTTTTATATACATGCTAAGTACATATATAAACAATGAAAACAACGGGGAGCATATTTAAATTTTATTTTTATTTTAGAATTTATTTATATTTTTTTTTGTTTTTTGTTTGGTTTTTATTTAAATAAAATATATTAGACACGAATGGTAAAATGTCATGCATATTCCTCCGTTTTTCTAGCTGTCTCTATGCTTCACTGCTTCATCCATTCCCATTCCCATTTTCCCTCTACAATTTGTATTTGTGTGTCATCGTAATATTCATGCCACAAATGTACATGTGCTATGCGTAACTTTTGCTCTTCTGTACCATGACTCCTCCATACAATCGTATCGTATCGTATCGTATCGATCCTTGTTCCTTGGTCTGAGTTTGCGACAAAGTTTTTGTATGTTATTTCCTACAAATTGGTTATTTTATTGAATTACTCAAGTGTATGCGTGTATATGCGCACAATATATTTTCTATCTTTTTTTTTTTATCAACTCTGTTGCAGCATGGTGCCATCATGTGGTGTTCTCATGATTGCCTGTCTGTCAGCCTGTATGTGGGTGATTCTATTAAAATCTGTGCTATTCATGCTGTTCCTAAAGAATAATGAATGCTATTTAGCGCTGTATGTCGTTTCCGCCTCCGTTATATATGTATGTATATGCATGCATATCAGTTCAGTGTATGTGTTAAGTAGGTGCTGTGCTCTGCTGTGCCGTACTACTTTAAATATCTAGTTTAAACTCATTTATTCATACAGCAAACACTCATTTTTTTTTTTGCTGGCCTTTTTTGCATAATTTATTTTGTCCTCGGCGCTTAGTACCAAGCAGAACTCTTTGACGTTTAGTCCTGCACCACCTACATTTACATATAACATGTATGAATTTGATTCACTACTGACTTCTGAATTAAGGTTTAGGTTGCGGCTTTCATACTGTGCAAGGTCTTTGCAATTTATAAAATTAAAGATTGTATAGAAATTATTTGTAAATAGTTTTAATTGAAGTAAGAAGTTTCTAAGGCAATGCATCAATTTTTGATTTTGGATTATGATTTTTTGGGGTTAAATTGTGCTGTTCACGAGGTCTTGCATGAGTGCATAAAAGCATAAGTGCAAATGGGGTTGCAACAACAAAGGAAATATTTTGCACTTTTTGCTCGACCCTGATACTTGACTACGAAAGTTGTTTATGATACAAAAATAATTGGTACTATTTGGAATTTCCTTAAAATATTCCAGTAAGAAGATTTAAGACTGCTCAATTGTTTTTCTGATAAAATATCGCTTTTACACTAAGGTTTCTGATTATCTTCGCATTGGATTCACATTCCGCAGCTTTATTTCGTTTTTGTTGTTAGTTTAATTTCTAAATTATCAGGATCATTCGTGTTGTCCCCTTAGCTGCAGAGTATATTGCCAAAACACTGTCCATCCATATTATTCAATGACTCAATAATCTTAACATCTACTCCGTCGAGGTGATTTACAACTGCAAAATGTTTAAATGCTTAGTTTTCTATAACCTCGAAGTTAAAATTCTCCATACTCACAGATACTCTAGGGCGTGTAAAAGTTCTTCTGCTAGTAGATACTAAGTAGTTCGTCTTACTTTTGTTCACTGCTAGCTCGAGTGAGCGAAAATTCTCTTGAATCCATTTGAAAGCCCTGCTAAATGTAGGACGATTTTGGCCGTTTATGTCGATGTCATCGGCATACTCGAGTTTGTTGTCAAAAAAATATTGCTCTTTAAATCGAGTAGTATATACTCCATTAAGATATTGAAGAAGTCGCACGACAACGCATCGCCCTGTCTGAAACCCTTCTTGGTATCAAAGAGGTCGGAGAGATCTTTACCTTATCTTAGCGCCATCATACAGGGTGAGCTATTTTTGCAGGAATTCGAAGTTCAGTCAGTGCTTCGAAGAACTTTGATCTTTTTGGCGTGTCAAAAGCGGCTTTTAGTTCAAATATATATGTGTCGGTTAGGTTTTCTCTAGGATCTGGCGTAGCGTAAATATGGAGTCGGTGGTTGACTTTTTCGGTCAACCGCACTTGTAGTATCCAACTATACTTCCTACGTAAGGTTTTAGTCTATTACTAGGAAGGGTTTTCGGCTTTTATAAGCGATTGGTATGAGACTTATGCCGCGATAGTTTGCGCAGACTGTAGGGTCTCCTTTTTTGAGGATTGGACAAAGCACACTTATGTTCCAATCGCTGGGCATGCATTTACAAGTCATATTTTGCGTAAGTGTTGATGCATACATCGAATCAACTCTTCGCCGCCGGTCTTAAATAACTCTGCGGAAAGTTTGTTTGCTCCTGCCGCTTTGTTATTTTTGAGCCTTTGTATTTCTTGTAAGACCTCGTAATAGAAGCTATACAAATGTACAACCACAGAATGTCCATCATCGGTCGGGGAACCTAAATATTCATCTCCTTCGCTGCCGGCATTGTTCTCATCCTCGCTCCCAAGCAGGGTAGAAAAGTGGTTCCTCTATAACATAAGTGACTCATGAACATTTGTCAGCACGTTTCCTTGTGCATCTTTACAAACAGGCCAGGATTATAACCGCATACGTTTGATTCTTTAATATATTTTTCGATCCTTATTTCTGTGTTTGCAAAGACGAAAAACGAAGAGAGGGAGTTTTTCTCGATATCGCTAATGGGTCATGCCTTTTTTCTTCTTTATTGTACTTAAATTTATCAATAAAGAACTTTTGTAAGACATAACTCGTATAGTTTTTTTTATGATTTTTTATACCCTGTACCCAAAGGGTAAAAGGGTATATTAAGTTTGTGCGAATGTATGTAACAGACAGAAGGACGTAAGATAGACCCTATAAAGTATATATATTCTTGATCAGCATTAGAAGGGGAGTCGAACTAGCTATGTCTGTCTGTCTGTCCATCCGTCCGTCTGTCATGCTGTCTGTCGTATAAAAACGATTATTTCGGAGACTATAAGAGGTAGAGCTTTCAAAATTGAAACTTAGACTCTCCTAGGCCGTCAAGTGTGCACTTACAAACGGTTTTTCTCTAGACCCATTTTAAGGAGTACCCCACATACAAATCTACCCCAAAATTTTGGGGATTTTGCATAAAAACGTCATTGTTTTTTATTCTAGGAAGTTCAAATTTAGTAAAAATTATGTCTATGATAGTCCCAATAAAATATCCCAATATGGGTAGGACCAACAAAATTTTAGGTATAGCCCCCCATACAAATTTACCCCAAAATATTGGGTTTTTACATAAAAACGTCATTGTTTTTTTTGTTCTAGAAAATTTAAATTATGTCTATGATAGTCCCAATGAAATAGATCAATTAGGGTAGGCCCAAAAAATTTTAGGTATAACCCCATTCAAAGATATACCCGATTTTTTAAGTTTTTCTATGAAAATCCGATTCAATGAGTTTTTCTATGAAAATCCGATTCAATGAGGTATGGTAGTCAAATAGAACACATTTTAAGGTACATATAGATTGGGTACAGAGTATCTTGCAGTCGAGCATACTCGACTTCAGCGTTCTTTCTTGTTTCTTATCGTGACCGAAATTTTCGATAATTAAAATTAAATTAAAATTTTTTTTTTATCTCAGAGTGTATTTTTTTTTTATTTTTTATTTTTTAAAGAAATACTTTTAGTTATCTTAAAAAAAAAAGATATGAACTTATTTTTTTTTATATTTTACAAGCCAATTAAACATTCAAAGTTGTAATATCAAGAGAACGCTTAGTGGTGCCATCTAATTGTGGTTGGGGCTTATACAATATATAACATGATTAATGTTCTGTTAGTTATACAACTCGCAAAACTAAAACTGAAATATGAAAGTCGACCTTTCAATTCTGAGTCATAAACCACAACTTAAAAGTGGTTGAGATCGCAGCTTGCCAGTCTTTAAACTACAACTATCATAATTGAACGACATACCTGACGCTACTGCCAATTCCAGTTTTAAATAAAACCAGTTTAATTTAAAAGTAGTAAATTTTTCTACATCATTCCCTAAATTAAATAAAACAAAAACACAATTTTTAATTACTTTTATATTTAAAAAAAAAATATAACAAAATAATATAAGCATATTTCTCTTCTAAAATTTAATATACTCAGACTTGCCGTATATACACAGTTAATTCAACAGCCATTAACTAAAGAAAACAACTCATTTTCTATATTCCGGCCGGCATGGTTATTTTTCTTTCTTTCTTTTTTTTTTTTTTTTTTTGCAACATTTTTGTAATGAACTTATTCCCTGTGCCGCCCATACAGCCCGAACGTCCTGTTTTACAACTTTTATTTAATGCAAAAAAACACAGCCAACAACAAACAGCAAACAGTAAACAGCATGAAAAGTCAACCGAAACTAATCCCATTTAATGTTGCATTAAGCCTTACACTATGTTACAACAACAACAACACAGAGAGAGCTAAACTAAAAACTACAAAATATACATAACGCCCACAAAGGGCGTTGCGCCTTTCGCTTGGTACACACGACGGTGGCTACAATTGGCGTTACGTTTATCCCGAGGATAATTTAATATGGTAATGCAACATATGCACTGAGAGAGAGAGGCAGAGAATATGATAGAGAAATATAGAAAATGTTAAAATTGTTGTACAAGCCTGGGTGTATGACAAGAGAAGTGCGCTGAAGCAAGCAAGTGAAAACGAATCTACAAACGAATAAACAAGTTGTAAAAACAACAACAACAACAATAGCAATAACAACATGCTCCAAAAAAAAAAAAAAAAAATAAATAAATAAAATTTAAACGTATACAAAAACATTTATTTACTTGAAAGTAATACCCGGTAATGGGTTTTTAAAACAAATCCTCTTGGGTAAAATGAACTAGCAACAGCAATTAAATTTCAAAAATCAACAAACTCTTAGATATGTACTTGCACACTTTCACAGATACAAATACAAATAAAGTAGATACAAAAGTGTCTAGATACAAAGATAATAACGAATGCGAATGCAATAAAGGGCAACCGATCATAGAACACGCCGTTAGATAATTAAACAAGCGTAAAAACATTTTAATTAAAGCAAAGAATAAACTCTTAATTGAGTTTTTAAGCTGACGTCGTTGTTAATTGCGCTTGCATTGATGTCGGCTAACACCTTAAAGTATGCAATGAATATTTGCCAATTTGCGTGTTTTTCTTTCTGGCGCTTGCTGCTTCATTTTTTTGCATTTTTAAACGTTTTTTTTTTCATTTTTCAATATCCTTGTGCATCCACACAAATAATATTTAAAAGCATAAAAGAAGCGGAACAGTATGCAAAAAGGGCAACGTGGTGCATATCCTGACGACTGCTGCTGCTGCTGTTGCTTTTGTCGCAAACAAAGTTGTGGATACGATACACACCCATTTTTTTTTTTACACTTTCATGACACATGAACTTTACATTGGAGATATTTACATTGCATCGGACGCTGTTGACGTGTCATAAAATATGCAATGCTAGCAGTATGTCAACGCCAAAAGGAAAAAAAAAATAGATAAAAAGAAAACGAAAAAAGTTGTAGCAAACAGTTTTCCGCGCTCTCATAATTCAAAACTCACTCCGCCAAATTTTATAAACGCGCGCATCAAAGTCGACATTATCCTTGCCTCCTGAATATTGACAATGCTGCGCACGCTATCAATAATTTTGCAGCTATATTCAGTTTTATTCTATTTTGACGGTTTTATGACTTTTTTAAGCGTTTGCAATTTTTTATTACCACCCGCGCCCATCTGATCAAAATCCATGTGCTGTGCACAGGCTTACATGTTCACGAATCAAAAAAAAAAAAAAGGAGGTATCTATTTTTGTATTTGCACAAAAAACGGTTGCTGTACGTTCAAATTAAATAAAAAAATATTCTGTTAAAATCAAAGTGTCTGAAAATACAGATTGGATTTATACTTTGATATGCACTTTTGCTTAAAAAAGCACCTAAAAAAGCATCCAAAGCCAACAGAAGGATATCAAGCATAATGTTCAATACTCAAGAACCAAAACTTGTCATCCAAGAAGTCTTGCAACAAAACTAGTCATTCAAGAAATCTTGCAAGACTAGTCATTCAAGAAGTCTTGCGAGACTTTTCTTCCAAGAAGTCTCTCAAGATTTATCACGCTTGAATTCTTGCAAGACTTGTTATCCAAGAAGTCTTGCAAGGCATGTCATTCAAGTCAATTGCAACATTTGTATGAAAATGTCGTCGAAGACTTGTATGGGGCTTTCGTCGATATGTCTTCGAGGAAAGAGACTAGTCAAAAACGCAGCATTGATACCGCGTTGATGATTTTTTTGGGGGGGAACAACCGCCTAAGGGCAGAAGACAGTTTTTGCTTTTGTTTTAAAGTTTAAATCGATATCCTCAAAAGGCGAGAAAGCTCAACAAGCTTTATTGTTGCAAACAAAATAATAAAATAATATTACCATTTATAAAGTATCTCATGTGTTGTGTGTATCTTATTGAAATGCATATTCCAAATATCTTTTCTTTTATTTATTAAAATTCGATTCAGTGCGAAATAAATTCATACATATTTATTCAACCGAAATGAATTCAACAGAATTAAGTTTTTATTCATAAAATCTTTATTCATATTTTTTTTCCCTTTTTTGTAGTAAAAATGTTTATTCAGTTCAAATATTGTAGGCATATACCTATACAGATTGTAGTTGTGAATGAATAACAAAAAAATTCCATGCTAGATTCTTACACTATATAAAAGCTATCTGTTCAAAGGATGGGTTAAATATTTTATAACTAACAAGAAAAAACTTTGTTTTTAAATATAATAGTACAAATGAATTGTATAAATATTGCTAAAAGTAAACAAAAATATTATTATTATTACATAAACATTTTTCATATGCTTGAGTAATTCTTTTATAACTACAAAAAATTGTCCACTGCCAATGATTTATACGCTTTTTATCATTTCAGTTTGTTGAAAACGTTTTAAAGCTGTTCACAATTTTTTTTTTTTCGAATTGTGAAATTGTGCAGAGGTCCTTTTTTTTTAATACAAGAATTAACGCGAATATGTTTATTAAATTTTGACAGTTAAAATGTGAAGTATTTTTTTTGGATAAAAACAATGATTTGTGTGAGACTACGTTAATGAAAAAAAAACAGTTTATATTTTAAAATATGAGTTCGGATTCGTTCAAAAATTCGCAAGCGGTGCAAATTTATCAAAAATTTTTTCATCTGGCGGGACTGATGATACTATTTTGCCAGAATAATTATACATTATGATATCATTTGGAGATCTGAGATTACAGAGTATATGGGTGTCATTTTAATCTTTACAGTTCCAGTTCTTCGCCTTCATTATAATTCTTCATTATCTTCAACTCCAAGTAAACGCTATATGCTTTCATGTTCTGTTACACATCACTCAACTTCCTTCCTAAATCAGGCTTTTAATATGGTTTTTGCATATTTCTTCTCTTGTGACTAATAGGTGGGTCTTTTTCTCTCGGTATCCTGACCCAGTATGGTTAGATTATGAGACTAAGGATATTTTCTGCTTCTGAGGAATGTCTGATATGTTCAGGTGTTTATGTGTAGTAATTAAACTGCACGAATTTAAATCTAGCCAGAGCCTAGCTATCTCATATGATATGTAAGCCGGTTTCGCCATCTTCCAGGCAGAGTCTACACTCTGATTCAGAAGACCGAACCATTTAATTAAGTAGAATCTCAGTACGTTGTGACCCGTGATATTCAATGTGGAGTAGTCTTAGCCTGCTTGCCAAAGGTCACAATGGTGTAGCCAGTGCTGAGAGACAGAGTCTCTGAAATGTTTCTTAATGGAGAGTGTTGCTGAGGGCCAGCTGAGCCTACAGGATGGTTCAGGGCCAATCATAATGGTTGAAAAGCCTATCCTGGCTAACTCGTCTGCAAACTTATTTCCTACAATGGCTCTATGATCAGAGACCCAAGGTAGGGTGATTTTGAATAAAAAAGAATAGAGCTATCCTAGAATAAAAAGTCCACGAAATTAGCGCTGTGACAGCCGCTTGACTGTCCGAAAAGATTGTGATAGTAAAACTCGTTCGACACTTGTCCAAAAGGTGTAGGCCGCAGACTCGAGATCCTAGTCAATCGAGATCCCTAGTCTTAGGTCCGAAAACACCCGCTCCAGTGTTAGTTTCTGTGTGATAGCCATCAGTATACCATTGGTTAACTAAAGGCCCCCACATGGAGTCCCGTGCTCACAGTCTTTGTGACTGGGGAATAGGACAGAGCCGTCTGCCAAGGCGTATTACTATGGTCATGCAATCTGAAACATTGCAGATCTCGATGCCAGGAATTTTGAAAGGAGACTCGACAACTTAAAGGTCAAGAGTTTCCAGCTGAGGTTTTGGCATTTTAAGAAGCAAAGGGGAGTAGACCGATGATCATCTGCAGTGCAGCAGTAGGACAGGTTCGCATGGCTCCAATCATGCATAAGCATGCTAAACGTTGCAACCTGTCGGTCCACTTAATCGCACCGGTTTGCAGCAGTTTTGGCCACCATATTAAATCAGCGTAGTTAAAGTTTGGTCTACCCATCGAACTATAGATCCAGAAGACAATTTTTGGTGAGATACTCCATCTTCTACTGTGCTTAGATAAGAATTCAAATTTATCTTTTTATCAAGGATTACCCTAAGATATTTGACTTCAACTGATAAACACAGCACAGTAGAGTTGATCTAAACTAGATCAAGGTCAGGTCCTTGTATCTCTTCGAAAAGAGGTACTATAACCGCTTTTTTGTGGAACAACATAACCTTTTATCCTTTGAGTACCAAGTATAAATAAAATCAAAATACACATTTTTTTAAATGGAAAAACTCTTTGTATAAAAGTATTTTACATATACATACTCGTATGTATATGAATGCTTCAAGCTATAAGCTATGCTGACAAAGTAGATTATGGTTATTGCATATCTTTGTTTATGGTCTAAAATACATAGCTACTGACACAATAGCAATGTATCTATTACCTGATAATACAATACAATCATGCAAATACTGCATACGATTGCTACGTGGTCGTTCTCTCTCTGTATTTCTGATTTTCCCATTCGATACTTTTGCATTCCATTGTTACTGCTGCTGTTGCTTTTATTTAACTCAAAATATAAAATTCAATCAAATGGATTTTCCATATCAGTGAAAATATTTTAATATTTATGCAAAATATTTACTACTATATACAAAGTAAAGAGTGCATTCATAATAGTCGTATTATAGAACGCACGCACACTACATAGTACGTGTCAGGATAATCATTGCGACAGCTTAGTGTTTACATATTCAACGTAAAATATCTCTGTAATAAAATATTATTATGCTTTCGAAATACAATATTTTTGCAATAATTGTTATTATAACTTTATATTGTGGAGCACTTGTTATTTGCAACTATATTTAACTTGTTTTCCAAATAAAAGCTGTAAAAGATAGTTTTTTTTTTTGCAGCAATTTGAAATAAAACATTTATTGAGATATTTAATTGAAATATAGACAATTAGGCACAGCCTTTCTCAGTAAATTACATTTAAATATTGTATTTATTTATTTAAAATATTTTATAATCCTCTTAAAATGTTAAAGTTTAAATTTAACTTGGAAAATATTTGAAAGATACATTTCACTCCACATTATTTAAATCGCTAATAAACACTTTTCTCTTTTTGCAGATACAAAATCGAAGTTGCCGGCAAGAGTCTACCGGTGCTTACAAACATGGATAAGGGACGCTATGGCGTTATTGTATTTGAAAATCTCGATAAATACCTCAATATGGATAAATGGAATCGTGAGCTACTCGATAAATATTGTCGTGAATATTCTGTTGGAATTGTGGGTTTTGTTAGTCCAAGCGAAGAGACTTTAGTCGCAGCACAGCTACGTGATTTTCCACTTTTCATACATACAAATCTACGTTTGCGTGATGCTAGCTTAAATCCGGCATCGTCTGTGCTGCGTTTAACACGCGCTGGTGAAACGGCATGGGGCGCATTGCCCGGTGAGGATTGGGCTGTATTTCAGCATAATCATAGCACCTATGAGGCGATTGAATGGGCGCAACGTAATACACAGGATTATCCCTCCGATAGCATAGGTCAAGTACAAATGCCATTGACAACAGTGCTACAGGATCGTGGTCAATTGGATGGCATACAGCGTATACTGTTTGGCAGTAGTTTACGTTTTTGGCTGCATCGTCTAGTCTTTCTCGATGCGCTCTCCTATCTCAGTCATGGGCAATTGAGTTTAAGTTTGGAGCGTATGATTCTCGTCGATATCGATGATATTTTTGTCGGTGAGAAGGGAACGCGTCTGCGACCGGACGATGTACGCGCATTGATAGCAACACAGAAGATCATTGGCGGTCTGGTGCCTGGTTTTAAATTTAATCTAGGTTTCTCGGGCAAGTATTATCATCATGGTACGCGTGAAGAGAATCTTGGTGATGATTTTCTATTGCAAAATGTGCATGAATTTAATTGGTTCTCGCATATGTGGAAACATCAGCAGCCACATTTGTACGATAACATAACGCTGCTCATGGCTGAAATGCAATTGAATTATGCCTTTGCCAAGGAGCATGAAATACCCACGGATTCTGGTTATTCTATATCACCGCATCATTCGGGTGTTTATCCGGCACATGAGATACTCTATGTTGCATGGAAGAAAATCTGGAATGTTAAAGTTACCTCAACGGAAGAGTATCCACATTTGAGACCGGCGCGTTTGCGTCGTGGTTTTATACATCGGAATATAATGGTGTTGCCGCGTCAAACGTGTGGCCTATTTACACATACCATGTACATTGATCGCTATCCGGGGGGACGCGATAAACTGGACGAATCCATACAGGGTGGTGAATTATTTCAGACCATTGTCTATAATCCGATTAATATCTTTATGACGCACATGTCCAACTATGGCTCCGATCGTTTAGCGTTATACACATTCCAATCGGTCATCAAGTTCCTACAGTGTTGGACCAATCTTAAATTGGCCTCGGCACCACCAATACAACTTGCCGAAATGTATTTTCGTTTACATCCCGATGAAGTGGATCCTGTTTGGGGTAATCCATGTGATGATTTGCGACACAAGAAAATCTGGTCGAAAAATAAAAATTGCGACTCATTGCCAAAGTTTTTGGTTATTGGGCCACAGAAGACTGGTACCACTGCGCTTTATACATTCCTTTCAATGCACTCGGGCATTGCATCGAATGTACCAAGTCCTGAGACCTACGAAGAGGTACAATTTTTCAATGGCAACAACTATTATCGTGGTTTGGATTGGTATATGGATTTCTTTCCTGCCGATATGACGAATTCTAGTGGCTTAATTGCATCTTCTGTTTCACCTGCACCGACGTCTGCGTCGTCCTCGTCGTCGTCCTCATCGTTGCCGCGTTATATGTTCGAAAAGAGCGCTACATATTTTGATGGCGAAATGGTGCCCAAACGTGCGCATGCATTGTTGCCACATTCAAAGATTGTAACCATACTCATATCACCGGCAAAGCGCGCCTATTCCTGGTATCAACATCAGCGCGCACATGGCGATGTCATTGCCAATAATTATAGCTTCTATCAGGTGCGTAACAATTGAACTTTATTACAAATCAAATATATAAACTAAAAATGTATAAATCCAATTCAAATTCCAAATTAGAATTCTTTCATTCATTCCGTGTTGTATAAAAATGATGCTAATAAATAGCTTTTGACCAACAGATGAAAAGCCGTTCTGCAATAGCCTTTACCCGTAGCCGTTGCTGCACAATAACTAAATCACTTTATGAATGCATAAAGCCAGTCATGTGCAACTGGTTGCCACAGTGCTTCCTTCACTTTTCACCCGGTATCTCCGCGTTCTCGTCCCGTTGCAAACAAATCAAATCTGTGTGCTGCATTCTGTGCACTTGGCTGACCGTTCACTCATTGCACTCACTTACTGAGCATAAGTTTTAAATGAATTTGAATTTTTCGCCACAAAAGCGCTTTAATTGAATTTTGTATACGTTTGTGTTCTGGCAGTTTTGTTGTCAACTTTTTCATACCTATAAAATATTATCAAATTTTGCTTCTGCTTCTGCTGCTGGTTTTTTGTCATTTTTATACCCAACACACATAGTGTAAATGGGTATATGCAGTTTGTCGGAACGTTAGTAACGCATTAGCAGATATCATGGACCATATAAGAATCGATGAAGCCATGTGCGTCCGTTATTTTAATTTATACCTTGCATCCGATGGGTAAAAGGGTATATTAAGTTTGTGCAATGTATGTAACAGGCAAAAGGAGGCTGGGTAGACCCCATAAAGTGTATATATTCTTGATCAGCATTAAAATGGGAGTCGATTTTCTATGATCCGTCAGTCCGTCCGTCCGTCCGTTATGCTGTCTTCCGTATGAAAACGATTATCTCGGAGACTATTTTCTCGGAGACTATTATCTCCGAGACTAGCAGTCTGTCTATCCATCTGTCATGCTATCTGCCGTATGAAACGATTATCTCGAAGACTAAAGGGTAGAGAGCTTTCATATTTTAAATTTAGATTCTCCTAAACCGTCCTTTTTTAAGGGCTACCCCCATTCAAATCGACTCTAAAATGTTGGGTTTTTACATAAAAATGTCATTGTTTCCTATTCTTGGAAGTCTAAATTTGCAATATGGGTAGGACCAACAAATTAGGTATAGCCTCCATACAAATACACTCCATTTTTAAAGTGAAAATCCAATACAAAGAGGTATAGAACTAAGATAGAATTTAAATTTAAGGTGTATAAAGATTGGGTACAGGGTATTTTGCCGTCGAGCACACTCAACTTCAGCGTTCTTTCTTGTTTTTAACGAAAAATGTTTTTTTTTATGAATCGATTTAAACATCTATGAAGCGTAACAACAATTCTAACGACATTCCATAGACGGAAAATGACCCATGGTTTAGTTGGGACCATAATAGCATAAGCTCCCACACAAATCTTCCGTCAATATTTGAGTTTTTATATGAAAAGGATACGTTATTTATGAGACGATTTATTTCAAATATGATCAAAAATAATTCTTGAGCAAACACATCTTCCCAGTTGACTACATGATTGAAGGAGTTTAGCCCCCTTTAGCATAAAGTCTCCCACACTACATTTAAGAAAAGTTAATCCAACCATCGTGTGACAGAGTATTGCAAGCTTCGGTTCCAGCGAAGTTAACTTTTCCTTGTTTTGTTTTTTTTTGTCTGTTCAGCCATTTCAGCATATATTGCTCTCTGTAGAATTCGTTGCAGCAACATTATCATCTTGGAGTCCTGTATAAAAGTTTTTTACATCACAAAATATAAAGTATATGTGTATATGTATGTAAATATGTATGTAGTAATGTGTATTTTTGTGGCGGTGTATGTCGCTTGTTATTATTCTGCTGGAGAGAATAGAATATCCATATGAAACGAGTGACAGTGTCAGTTGTAAACAGAAGGTAGCTATTGAATATAAAAGTTTTTACCTTTTTTTTTTATTTTTCGATTTCGCGTGCAAGTGGAAAACATTTTTACTATCAGTTGCTATTTGTAATTAAAAATGACAATGATGCAATCAAAAAAAAAAAAAAAAAAATATGTATTTAAAAGTAAAATTTTAGCAGCGCGGTTTTGGTTCCTGTGGTCGTATTTACATGTTTTGCAAAACCATTTTAAAAAATAAGTGGCTTAACTACGAGAGAAATATTTGGTCTTTATTATAAAAATGCATTTGGAAAATAAAAATTAACTAGTTTTTTAATTTTTTTTTCTTCCCATAATGATCTAATAAAGTGAAAAATAAAAAAAATATATATACAGAATGGAATTTACTTACGTAAATATTATTTTTTACCATATGCACGTGCTTAGTAATATTATTATTGCTTTAAGGGCTAATTGTACTGCTACCTGAAAGATATATTGTACAACCTAACTTGCTAAATTTCTGAATCTAGCCCTATTCTTTGAATGAATCTAATCATTTTCATAGGTTCGGTTTTCCTAACCTGCTCTACGGAGAGTGTGTGCCCTCCTAACAATGACATTCTGTTTCTGGACGTTGCTACACATTCTGATAGTATATGGATAGGTGTTTCCTCCATACTACCACAGAGTCTGCACTCAGAAGAGCTTGGTACACCCATTACATGTAGGTGTTTCCTGAGTCTGTAGTGACCTGTTAAGAGCCTTATCATGATCCTTAGCTGAGTTCTATTCAGCTTAACCAACCTGGTAGTCTTAGAATTGAATCCCTCTATTAGCAATTTGGCCTGGTCGCATGCCCTGCTTTAAAGTCCAGTGTTCATCCCATGGCACGTTTTCTGTCATTACGTATTGTCTCATTAAGTGTGTGGCTTCCAATGGGACAATAAGGTTCTGGGCCTATTAAAGGAGTTGCGGCCCCAGCGAATCAGCGATCCCAAAAACCCCTCAGTGAACAGTCTTAGTCATTTTCCATCAGATTGTTTAAATTTTGACCACGAGTTGTGGTGTTCTGGCCCAGCGACTTATGGCAAGAAGATCGCTGCAATCGAGAAAACTCGTGTACTATGCCCAGGGACCTTCACGAACTCAGGATGTTTTAGTATTTACTATTTGACTCAAATCGTGCGCTATCCGGTGAGTAAACTATTTGTATACCGATCTTGATTATGTCGGTTTCATTTAAAAAATGCGCATCCCGTGTGTACCGACCTTTTTAACAGCTTTAAATTAATATACAACACTATATACAGGGCTTTCACACAAAATCTCTTTTGGTTGCTTTCATATCATTTCTTGAATTTAATGAATACAATTCACAATTAGTTCAAAAATTACACAGTGCAACACATTTCATTTCGACTTCAGCTCTTGAATCCGAGCTTAACTAGAAAAAACCCACAGAAAAGATAAATAAAATATCGTATTATTTTTGCAATTTTTATAAATGTAGTTTAAATTAAAATTTTAAATTTTAATAGATATTTGAAAAACAAAATTTATGCTAAAACTCAAGTTTTATCTACTCATATATTAGTTGGAGTACAGCCGTTGATTATTGACCTTGGCAGCACTTGGAGTTTAGCACCAACAGTTGTTATCTAGTGCTAGTCGATACCAATTTGGAATAAAGTACCTCCAAGATCTGGTCCTCCCTAATGCAGCGGCGGACGTCCTCTCTGCCGCGCCTTCCCAATTTTGTCTTGCTCATAAACTTTTCTTGTCGGATCCACTGTATCCATTCAACACAGGTGACCAGCCCAGGACAGCCAGGACAGTATTGGATGTTCGTGATCATATCGATGTCAGTATATAGCTCGTACAGCTCATCGTTCGTGCGTATACGGATATCATTTACCACTCTAACTGGACCAAATATTTTACGAAGTATCTTTCTCTCGAACATTGCCAACGCCGACTTATCCGATTCTGTCCATGCTTCTGAGCCATACATCAGGCCTGACATTATCAACGTCTTGTAGAGTATAAATTTTTTGTTTCTCTGGACTGTACTCTACTTCGCATTTGCTAACCAAGACCAAAATAGCTACGGTTAGCAAGTGTGATTCTTCGTTTAATCTCCTGACTGGTGTTGTTTATATCTGTACCCAGATAGTCAAAGTTTTCTACAACCTCGAAGTTGAAGTTCTCTGTCCTTAAAGACTGTCTACGGGTGGATACCGTTTTGCTCTTGCTCTCGTTCACAGTTAGTCCCATTGGATGGGACCTTTTTTCAATGTCTGGAAAAGCCCCGGTGACTGCACGATCATTTTTGGCGATTATATCTATGTCATCGACATATACGAGCCGCATAGTTTCTTTGTAGAATAATATAGCGCTTCATACTTTTCATTTATTTGTTAAGTTTTGAATCGATCTAGCCATGCCCTTTATCTGTCTGTCCGTTTTTTTTTTTAAAAAAACAATATAACCTTAAAACGTTTATCCTTGTTCCTTGTTAAAGGTTTATTATTTACAATTTTTACAGTAAGCAATTTATTCAATTGAGTCCAATACCAATTATTTGGCAACGAGGCAATACGTTTCCTTTTTTTTTATTTCTTTTCTTTTTTTATTAAAAAATGTAACATTGAACATTTATGATGCATTATTCGATTTATTCACTTGTCACAATCCAAACTTTACTTGAAACATATTTATTTTCACCTGATGACAAAAACGTAATAACTGAACAAAAAATATACTATATACTCTATACTATATAGAAGACGAAACTGAACATAGTGTACAACTGATAAATGTTTTTACGTTGCTATAAATGTGCATACTACTTGCCCACTTTAAGGTACTCACAGGCACATGTTGCACTGCAGCAGCAGCTTGAACTTCATTTTAACGCTTTCGAGCAACGTTGTCGATTAAAATACCATTCATGTTTGTTCAACTACGTTCAATGGGATGTGTACACCTCACTGCAAGTGTGTGGTGTGTGTGTGTGTATGAGAAACGAAGTGTCCAATATTTGTTTTTATGCCCACAAGCACTTTTTCTACGTTTATGACATTTGTAAGTGCGTAAGCTGAGAGTTCAGAATGCAAGGACGGACGGACGGATGGTCGTTCAGTCGGTCTATCTGGCCAACCGGCCACAGAACTAATGTCCAATACACTCGGCACTAGTAAAAAAAAATATTCAACTCAAGCGCACTTTTCAACACTTGTACACACACACAAACACACAGACAGGATACACAGGATACGAACAAAGCCATATTTGCCTGTCAGCAACAGACGTCGACGCTGCTGCTGCTGCTGCTGTTGCTTCTATGCCGCTGCCTGCTGACTATGCCACTTATACAAAAATTGTACGAATGCTTTCAATTTTGTTCTCTAAAATTAAAATGTCAGCTATTTTCGAAAATGTATATTGGCGGAGGAGAGGAAGTGTTTGTGGAAAAAGGAAGTGTTTGTATGTATGTATAACATGCATTGCACCAGCGCCATTTGGCGGCTGTCATTCTACATTTTTATTTTTTTTTTTACAAAAACAAATTGCCTGCAATATTTTTCACTAACCGCTTCGTTTTATTTGCATTTGTTCTCTTTTCATTCTCAGGTTATAACCGCAACTGATTCTGCACCAAAAGCACTCAAGGATTTGCGTAATCGTTGCCTAAATCCAGGCAAATACGCTCAACATCTGGAGCATTGGCTTGCCTACTATCCAGCACAGCAGTTACACATCATTGATGGCGAACAGTTGCGTTTAAATCCCGTCGATGTGATGAACGAACTGCAACGTTTTCTGAAAATTCAGCCGGCATTCGATTATTCAAATCATCTGCGCTACGATGTGAAAAAAGGATTCTACTGTCAGATTGTCAGCGAAAAGCGCAATAAATGTCTGGGCAAGTCCAAGGGACGACAATATCCGGCAATGGATGAACGTAGTGCAAAGCTATTGCAGCGGTAAGTAAAAGAAGGATGGGTGTGTGTGTGTGTGTGTGAAAAACTTTGACAATGGCAAAATAAATGGAGAAACTGGAGTTTTTAATGAACGTCGTACCATGTGTGTATATGTGTGTAGGACACCATTCGAAGTCGATATATTGTACATTTTTTTTCAATGCCAACTGTTTGTGGCTTAACCGCACCACATGATATTTTTTGTTTGGTTTCTTAAGCAAGTTTTTATTATTTTGCACAATGCACACAAATACAAATTTTTTTGGCAGAAATTTGAAAAATAAATATATAGACCCTTAATTTTGTACATAGATAGTCACAGCATGTATTGCAACCGAAAGAAATTTTAGACTAGGTCTTGGTCAAGCTAACTCTCACCGCCCATGTAACCCGCTATCTTATACAGTTCAGTAACCATCACAATTTAATGAATCAAGTCTACGCGAAGATAATCCAAATTCGATAATTCCAACTCGACCAACTCCTCAGAAAAAAAATATTTATAAAATGAACTGCATCAAGTTCGGTATCAATAACGTTCCTCCGACGTAATTCACCGAGCCAGTTAGCAGGAAATGAAGAAGCGGCTACTACCTGGGCATCATGTGCCAAAATTTTAGAACTGTCGATGACATCGGGTACCAAGGTTATTTTTCATACATAATGAGGCTTTTGGTAGCTAAAAATTTTGAAACTGTTATTGAAAAAACTGTTATTAAATTAATACAAAAATTTCGAGAACGGCGGCATCGAATCAAATATTCAGGCGAATGCAGATCAGTTTATAATTTATTAAGCTCATTAATTATTTTGAACACCCAATCTGCAAGGGCATCTGTCTTAGGGCCACTTGATACAAAAATGTTAAGCATTTTAGCATAGTTGAATTTTATATTGCATGGTAAAAGTAATTCATTTATTGAAACGGTGCAAAAAGATGCAAAAATAATTAATATCGCCGAATTATAGACACAGTGAGGAACAATATTGTGTTAGAAATTAGGACAATCCTTAAAAATCCGGTATTTCTCTCTTCCACGAAACATAAAAATATTTATGTTAGACTTTCCAAGGGCATCACTTCACAAAAAAAATAAAAAAACCTAAATAACATTAAACATGTATTGTTTCACAATCTTTTTATGTTAACAGAGCTCCACTTTAAATGATGTTACAATGATTTTTAACTCCACTAGGCGGTGACCCCGGAGCGCTCTTTTGACCTTGTTGAACAGTCAGAAGTCGAACGGCGCGCAATCAGGTGAATACGGTGGTTATGAAACGATATGAGTCGGGTTTTTGGCGAAAAAAAAAAAAAAACAATCAATTAGTGTGGTACCTGTTCTGATTTATTTTGACACGTTTAAGGCCTAAAACATCTTTCAACATTGCATTGACTGAGCCTTTCGATATGTCAATCTCATCAGCAAGAGGTCTAACCATTAATCGAGGGTTTTTCAACATCAAATCTTTAATTATTTTAGATGTGAGCTTCGTCGGTTGAGGTAGATGGTCGCCCAGGACGCTCTTCGTCTTCGACATATTTACGACCTACTTGGAACTCATTTTAACACTTTTATACACTTTTTTTCGACATAGCCTCATCATCAAAGGCTTTCTGCACCATCCTCAAAATATATACTATTTTCTAGTGTCTAATATATATTTTAGGCCAAAGAGCGGATTTCTCATGGAATTAGGTTCATGGCAAATTAGTTCTTTTGGTGTAAAGTAGTGTAACATAAGAAAGTAGTATATTTTTAAGGGGTTATATACAGTTATGAGGTCGAAAAAAGGCATTTTTCAAAATTTTTTCTAAGCAAACTATTTGGTTTTTGATTTGAAACTTGGCCGGTATATTATGACAACCTTGAACTATTTTCACATATTTTTTATTGCCAAAAATAATTATCGGAAACGTTGATATTGCCAATTTTGCAGATGTCCGCAAAAAAAGGCCTCTTGCGGTGAGCACGATATCTCTGGACTGGATCATCTAAAATGCAAAAACCAAATAGATTTCATTAATATAATAAATAACCTAGTGATTAATCGAAGGAATTAGCAAAAAAAATTTATTGACAAAATGGCAGCTACTCAAAGCAAAAGGTTCGATTTATGACCAAAATTCGGCTCTTTAATTGTTTAAAAAAATAAGAAATTTTCAAAATATAGTTAAGAAGCTTGTGTAAAAATTTCAAACCGATCGGTTCAGCCGTTTCTGAGAAATCTTGCTCACCGACTTTGAAAACACCGTTTCGAAAAAACGCGTTTAAAGTTTTGAAAGCACTGCGAGATCTCTCGGCGCGCCTTCACTAATGTGTCTATAACTTCGAAAATATTCGTCGGATCGACTTGAAATTTTGTGTGTGTATACTCAGACATATATATATATATATAAATAAAAGAAAATAAAAAAAAAAATCGATTTTTGAAAATCCTAACTGTGTATAACCCCTTAAGAACCATTAAGACCAAATTATCACATTGAAATGCGGAGGGTCAGATTTGACTTTAGAGCTACTTTTGGACAAATTTTTCAAATATTCCAAAGATTAAGTTCCTCTACTATACGATTGGTCATATTTTTTCGATCCGAACAATTTGACCCATCCTAAATTTGATCCAGCGTATTGTTTTTTCACACACTTTTTAGTGCTAATTAAAAATAACTGAGTCGATTCGAGTTGAGAGCTCTGAGTGCATCGATTCAAGCCGGTTAAGAGTTTAAACGAACCAATTCGAGTCGGTTAAGAAGGTGTCCGTAAGCAATACCTGGTAAATTCGGTTAATAAGATTATCTTGATAAAAATTTAAATATTTTAAATAATTCTTCAGGCATTTTAGTTGAAATTTTACTAACATCTGTGCATATCTAACAGCATTTTTGTGTATTTGTTCCACAGTGCATTACTCTGCTTTGGTGTACGACGAAAGTAATGCAACTATCGACTGTCATTTTGATAAAGAGTGCATTTTGCTGTTTCCGGGAATACAAAAATAAAAAATAAAAAAATTTATTTGGTTTTTTGTTTTGTTTTTTTTTTGTTCTTACTTTATTTAAGTTCACAAATTGCTAACTTGTAATCAATTTTTAGCACTTTACTCCCTATTTCGTGTATCCGAAGATTAATTTTTGTTTCTTTCATTCTTTTTTTTTTTTTTATTGTGCAGCTACTATCTGAATCACAATACAGCATTGGTGAAATTGTTGAAGAAGCTCGGCTCGCGTCCGATACCACAATGGCTGAAGGATGATCTTTCGACGGGTACGTGATAGCAGCTCAATGCTGTTGGCATTGGAAAAAACAACGGTGGCAGCGGAAGTGGAAAAAATTTCGCAAGATGCGCGCCAAACTCAGGAAACAAATGCAATTGTACTTTTTAACAGACGATGTGGGAGGTGACGATGACGACGGCGGTGTTGGTGTTGATGTTGATGTTGGTGAAAATGAAATGATGATGCAACGTCTGTTGAAACATGAACAGCCGCAAAGTATGCAACAACAACAACAACAATTGCGGCGACATCACAATAGACGCGACATAAACAATGGCAAAAGCGATGGCAGCTATTGGAACTAACAGCAGGAGTTGCGTCGTCGTAGAAAAAAGAAAAAAAGATAAAGAAAAACATAGGCTAAATAGCGTTGATGATGACTGGTTATACTTACATATATAAATAGTTGATTTAAGAAAAAAAAAAACGAAAAATGCGTCAATATTTAGCTTTTAGTTTATAATTACGAGTATGAAACACACAAACAAAAAATTATGCAAATTTAGTTTTTAAGCTGAAAGTTACATAAATGTTGTAAAATTTGTAAAAAAAACAAAAACAAAAAAAATTTAAATATTAAAAGAAAAGTTAATGTTAATATGTACTGTACTGTCTTATAGAAAATGTGTATGTGTATGTAAAGCTTGGAGAGATTATGTAAATATTTGCTGTAAACATGATGTGTATAGATATGTTTGAATGTCTTTGTGTGTGTGGTTATTCAGTCCTTCCTCTCTCTATCCCTCTATCTATCTCTATCTCTCTTTTAGACATTAATTAAGTAAGCACAGATACATATACTAATACAAATGTAATCATCATCATAATGTGCTTGTGCTTTTGTTAGTTGTAAAACACGCTAAAGCGCTTTATATGCTTTTTTGATATTAACAAACGACGCAAACAAATACACACACACACACACAACTATGTATAACAAACACACAAAATGGTCTGATTTAAAAATTTTCTATTGAAGTTTTAGCGTTTAATTGCTTACATTTTTTTTTTTTTTTTTGAAAATAGTTGAGTTGTTAAATTGTTCTCAAACTTACTCAGTAATTTAGTGTTGCCATTTGGTACTCCATACAAAAAGAGCCTTTGTTTCAATACTAATACATAACATAAAAAGGGAACATCACTGATTGGTGCCTATTAGCACAAACGATATGGATTAATTATACCTACTGAACAGATGCTTCTATGTCAGCTGTGAGAGCTCCAACTCGAGGATAGAACGTGTAAGGGCAGCGTGCTGGGCCCGATCCTTTATATCCGCTTTTACTGCGGATCTACCTGTGCTTCAACATGAGCAGCTCCTTGTTGCCTACTATGTTGATGACACAGCCTTGATCGCCTTAGCAGCTGACTGCGCGGAGGTCTCTAAAATCGTCCAAAGGCAGTGGGACATGCTGCAACCTTAGCTGCTGAGATGGAACATCTCCGTGAATACGGAGAAGTCGCTTCATATGAATTTTGTGACCCGCAGGCTCTACTGCCCCCAGTCACCCATCATGGTTCACTTCTTCCAGTTGTGGACAAGGTGAGGTACCTGGGCCTCATCCTAGACAGACGTCTAAGCTGGCTGGCTCACCTTTACGCAAAGAAAGGAGCTAAATCTAAAGTTAGCTAAATTGAACTGGCTACTCGGCTGGAGATCTGAGCTGAGCACTCGCAACAAAGTACTGTTCTACAAAGCGCTGGTTAAGCCCATTTGGACCTATGGTACCCAACTCTAAGAGACGGCAGCTGAGTCCAACATCGAAATCCTGCCGCGATTCCAAAGCAAAGGATCGTAGGTCCGCCAACCTACGTCAGGAACTCCGTCATCCGTGCGAAACAAAATTCGTAAATAAGGAACCAGCTACATCTCCAGACTGGAGCATCATAATCAGTTAGCGATAAACGTACTTGACAACAGCCAACACACAAGGCGGCTCAAAAGAACTCACCCCTGGACCTATCCTTCGGACCTGAATTGAACTGGTGAAATTATTGTTCATTTTTATTTTTGTTGATTCACAAACAATTGTAAAAAACTTTAATCCAAATCGTTTGTGCTAAAAGGCACCAACCTGTGACGTTCCCCTTCTCATGTGATGTATATATTATTTATTTAAACAGTTTTCTAATTGTTTCGAAAAAGACAGATTGTAAAAAATCTTGAAATTAAAAAAAATAATTTTAGACATTTAGAAGGATCTGTACCATATTTGAAACCAATATTTTTCTAAACAACTTTTTTTTTTGAATAATATGTTAAATGTGTTGATTGTTTCTATGAGGACTAAACCTAAAAGTGGGCGTGGCATATTGATTTACAAACAGGACCTAGACCTACTTTATATGGTCTGCGTTGGTAGATCGTCATCTATTACAATCTTTTTTGTATAAGGTGTGACTGTCAAGCGACCATTGAATGTCACTTTGGCTGGGTATTATTTTCTGGTAGCCAATCTCAAAGGCAGCATTAAATATTTAAAATTGATTCAAGTGACATTTAATTCCAAAAAAAATGTTTCATCAGAATATTCCGAAATATAAGAAACTTTTAAATTGCGCTTTAATTGCGCACATACACATCGAATGTCATTTACAGAGTATAGCAGAGTACACTTCGGGATTAAATTGCTGGTTTTCACATATTAAAGTAATTGTCGCTGCCTTTGATGCCAATACCGGCAACCGATGCAGCGAGAGAGCGAAAGAGCTTGTGCCATGTGCCATGTTAATTAAACAATATTTATAAACGAATGCCAATTATTCGCTTAATTAAGTCATTTGAACGATTTTTGTTGTTGCTTCTATATAATTTTCACTGATTTAGCTATTCATTTTCAAATATTATTAATTTCAAAAGTAGTGAGTAGCTTTTGAAAATGCAAATTAAATTCATAAATTTGAAAAAAGAGTCGAATCGGTCGCATCAATGGTTTTTATGCATTTGCATTTCATACGTGCTTGTGTACGTTTGTAAATTTAAATATTTTTGTGTATGTTGTGTGTTTGTGCGCGTTTGTTATTTTAATGGAAAAAAAATTAATTGCTTTTAGATAAAAAATTTAAATGGTAAAACATTTAATTGCAATGCTGTGCATGCGTTTTCACTTTTTTTTTTGTGTTTTTTTTTAATGTCAAATTCTACAGAAGTGTTGGCAATTATGACATTTATTTAATTTCAAACTGGGTCAAATGCTAAAAGCGGTCATTGAAGTTTATTTTTTGTTGAATTTTATTTTTTGTTTATGTATCAAACAAGTCAAAAGTTGAAATTAAGCGCCATTTAATTTAACTATTTATTATAGTAAAATAGTAAAAAATTGTCTATGTCCGCTATGGACTTTGAAACCATCCAACCGATGAGTCCCAAACCAGTTTCATTAGAAAAGCAATTTTTTCCATACTAAATGCTTTGCTTTTTATAAGTTTTTATTATACTATACTAGTCCCAACATTTTAAGGGACTCGCTTCAATCAAAAAAACAAAATCGGGTGATTGTAGCTTACTTCAACATATTTTGGGTTCGCTGCAATAAAAAAAAAAATAAACTGGTATTTTTTAGTATGTTTTTATGTGATCCCTGCTGATCGCTGCAATAAAAAAATACAAATGGTGAAAAATGCAATCGAAAAGAACTTCAATTGCACAAAAAGCAGCGGATGCGAAATAAAAAAAAAGCGAAAGAGCAGACAAAACGCCCGTGTAACACGCTGGGTATCCGCTTGTATTGTATAAAATATTCTTAATATTATTTTGAGTTAAAAAAAAAATCATTTCGTAATACCTCAATGAAACAGAAAAAATGAATATTTTAAAAATTTAAATTTACTTGCATTGCACTACTGTTAAACTCCCGCAAGGACCTTGCAAGACTGACAGCCGCCATCACTGGGCTTTGGTTCATCGGGGAACACGCGGCCAGATTAGGTATCCCTTATAAAAGTACCTGGAGAAGTTGTAAGGCAGAGGACACCCCAGATTCTTAGAACACTTTCTCTGTGTGTGTCCTGCACTTAGATCGAGTAGACTGAGATATTCTGGACATTGCCCGTTAGAATCGCGGAGCTATCTACCACTCTTATGACCCTCCAAACTAAGGTCCTTCTTTAACTGTACTGGCTGGTTCTGAACGTACATAGGCTTCCCACGTACAAAGGTTTTTCCTACCGAGATTTTTAGTGATATCAAAACGGCAGTTATATGCTAACTGTGCGGGAATATGGGTTTTCCCCCTCTGCTATCTATTTTGTGCCCTTAAAAAAATATTTTTAATTTAATGACTATAAAGCAATACACAACTTTGGAAAAAATTTTTAACAAGCTGAAGTAGCACCAATCAACACAAGAACTCATCGATCTCGATGCAACAAAAAGGTTTTTAGACGAAAATCAAAAAATGGTATGGAGTCTCACTCCTCAAATGGGGCAACAATTTTGATATTAGCGAACTCTGGATGGTTCCTCAGAACTTGTGTCATAATCGGTTTTATATGGCAGAAAAACGGATTTTTCGTGCCAATGCCTCTTTCTGCATACAAAATACATTAATATACTCTGTCACCATTCTAGTATAGGGTATACAAGTCTGTACGCAATACTTATTTTTATAAAAGGTTGAAAAACTGGTGACCCATGGGACAAAAGTGGAAATTTATATGAAACTCGGTATGAAACTCGGGATTTGGGCCAATTAAAATTATACATCGGAATTAAATATTTTGTCAAGCGCCTCTATTTCTACATTAGATTTAATGGATGACTCTTTATATTGGAGCGGTCTCCTACGCCTTTTCCTTTTTGTCTGTTACAAACATTTGCATAAAGTCAACCATTTCCCTTTCAGATGAAAAGGTATACAAAAGTTGGTTATAAAGCTTAAAATTTAGTGTAGATATTTTTACTTATTTTATTCCAATTTTTTTCTTATAATTTTCAGTCTCATTCAAGTCAATTTTTTTTTAAGGAAATTAAAAAATCCATAACTTTTACAATATTAAAAGGCATTTATACGTTTAATTCAATTATAATTAAATTATATATTTTAATTTTATACAAAGTAACTGATTTTTAAAAATTAATTAACGTCCACCAATAAAATACATTTTTTTATTTAAATTAAATTTTTTTTTTTTTTTTAAGTGTCATAATTAAATATGTAAATTGTCTGTTAAAAATATGTAAAATAAATTATTAAAATGATTAAAATAAAAAAAATTGCTATTAAATGTTGTAGTGCGCTTTTGTAAAATTCTATAAAGAAATTAATTGAGCAAAAAAAATTAATCAATGAATTAATTAAAGCGCAAATGCGACAAATAAAAAAAACAAAAAAAAAAAAAAACAAATAAACAAAAACTGTTTAAGTTTAAGCAAGAATTTATGTATTAAAATGTGTATTAAAAAAAAACAAAGAAATAAGTGAATGCATATGTTTTAGTTGAAGTTTTAAATTTGTAAAGCGACAATAATAAAAAGAAAATTATTGCAAAACATAAAAAACAATAATCTTATATTTTTCTTTAAATTTTGGAATGCATTGTTAACAAAGGTTTACAATTAAATAAACTGGTTCCCTCCTTACTCGAAATTGCGGCTTATGCTGTTCGGCTGGCGCGCAAGTTGATGGCCCTGAATGCTGTGTGATTTTTAGAAAAACATAAAAAATTCACTTTCCTTTAACGATTTGCACAGTTGTGGCGCGTAATTGCACGATTTAATATTTATAATTTTACAATCAAAAACAATGTTTTCTATTTTGTACCGTTATTTCTAGTGAATTCCGTTTCTTATTTGAAAAAATAATAAAACGAACACTCAGAGACAAAAGGTTGCTGCTGCGACACGTGACATACAGGGTAAAACAATGCGCAACACAGGGTACATGAAGGTGCTTGTCACGGATTTTATTATTTTAAAAATTCATAAATTTTATTTAAAAAATATGAAGCCTTAAACTGTCTAAAAATATCAAAAATTGGAAGTAGTTCGGTTCAGTGACTCGCGATGCCTTTGAACCGCTGGTTAGGTTCACAAACTGGTTTTAATCAGTTTCGAGTCATGGTTCGGTTCGGTTCAAATAGTTAAATTAATGCATTTGTTAAAATAGAAAAAAAGCCTCACATTTACTAATAAAATTTGCCTTCCTAGTATGAGCACCTTTAAAAATTCAGCAATCTCGAGCTGTGCACTCTCCACCCAATCCCAACGTGACAATTAGATTGATTGATTTTCCTCTAATTTTTGCACGGCGATCTTAGAGCAAAATCTTAATATTTTTTTTTTCATTTGGTGAGATGAATTGGCTGTCGGAAGGAAAGAAGGTCTTTTAAAGAAACGTAAATCCGGTTCGGACCGAACTTATATGGTTCGGTGTTTGGTTTATAACCATATTCTTTCCGAAGAACTCATGAACGATCAAAAATGCTGGTTCGGTATAAAACCGGTTTGCAGCCTTGAATAATATTGTCTTTTTGACACCACCGCCTATTCCGGTATTGGAAAGCATTGAAGTAAACTAATATGTAAGTAAAACAACAATTAAAAATGATTACGATGTTTCTAAAACGTATACGGTAGGCTATTGGCGTATTCTGATTGCCATTTGTGATTTCATACAGAAGTAGTTTCCAGATACTGGGAGCGAATGCTACTTATTTTCTAATTTAATCGATAAAGTGATCAATTTTTGTGTAGCGTTTTGGTGAATCTGTAGACTGGAATATAAAAATGATACAACTGAATGACATCCAAAATTTATTTTGTTTAAATAAATTTATTTCATATACCATCATACGACAATCATTTTTAAAAAGTTCAAATTGGCGCTTTGCCCGAACACATGAATGTCAAGTGGTACCAAATTGATTGGTAGCATAGTAATCGATAACATCGATAGCATTATACAATCGATAAGACCAATAAGAATAGTCGAATAGTATTTTACTGATAAATGCTATCGATGAATAACAACAAAAATTTGTTGTTTTGTGTATTATTTTTTGGCCGTCGTAGGTGAACGACGTATTTACGCGTAACTCGAGAAAAGCGGTAGATCGCGAAATTACAAGTGAAAAAAAAAAAAAAAACAAGCAGGAAAAAAAAACGACAACCTCAAATTTACAGCAACTCGTGTGGAGCACCAAAAAAAAAAAAAAAAATTGTGGAAAAATTATCAATAAAAATTATATTAAAATAGAAAAGAAAAATTTTGGCAAGCAAATAAATTCAAATACAAAAGTTACAACAAAACCCTAAGCAAGTAAAGCAAAGTGTGTGTTTTTTGGTGCCTGTTTTTTTACTTGCGAGTGGCGCTTACCAACTTCGATTCATAAGTTAATTACATATGTGCGTGAGTGTGTGTGTTTGTGAATGTGTTTACTTTTTTGGCCAAAAAGTTCAAAGCGAGTTTTAAATAAGGTGAATTTGTTAAAACACAAACGCCCGTTGCCAATTTTATTTGCTTCTAAATGCAACGCAACGCTTGAAAAAAGTGAAAAAAATAATAATAATAAAAGTCAAAGTAATTTTTAACAACAACAACAACAAGAAGCGTTAATCATCATCACACAAAAACAACAACTTTTAAAAAGCGGAGCCGGCATTTAAATAAAATCTATTTGTTGTTGTTGTTGCTCTTTTCGTTTTAATTTATTGTGAGTGTGCGCGCTATATTTGGCCTATAAGCTAAAAGTTAATAATATATGTACATATAGCAGCTCCCAGCATAGTGGGCGTGGCAAGTCATACATAAGAACGATGACAACCTAAAATTAAGAAAAGCTAAACGGTTTTTGTGCAACATTTTATTTCAAACTTTACAACTTCGACGCTTCTGCTTCTTTTACTCAAAGAAAAAAACAACAAAAACAAAAAAACAACGCAACGGAATATGGCGCCGGGCATTTGTGGCACAAGTTTTCGCATGTTTTTGCGGCACACGATCTTACGTAGTTTTAGCTGCCGTGCTGTGCGGGTGGCGCCAGTGGCTACATTTTACAGTTGTAAGTAAATAAAATAGACACATACATGCAAAAATATATATATTTTAAGTATAAATAAAAATATTTATTTTATTGGTGGGGGGCGCTGTGAATTTAACAAAAATTAATTACTTTAGAAGAATGAAAATGAAAAAGATATACATAAAAAACATACACACACACACATACCGACAAATGTAGATAAAATTAGCTATCTTTTAATTAGTGCAAAAGCAGAAATTGTACATTTTTTTATTTCATTCTTCCGAAAAATTAAAAATCAAAATTACTTTGATACAAGTTGTTTTTGTATTTGAAAAAAAAAAAAGAAGCAAAAGCATTCAAACACAAAAACACTGTGAAACAGCTGCTATTGCATTTGTTTTTGTATTTTTAACTTTTGCTTTATTCATGCAACAACAACAATACACGTGTCGCTATATCAAACTTGTTTTTTTATTTTTTTTTATTTTTTTTACTTTCTGGGTTTTTTTTATTTTTTTTTATTTTATGCAAAGTATAAAAATATATTCCCTGGTTGCTTTTTGTTGTTTTTTTTAGTTTTGGTTTTTATACATTAAAAAAAAACAGTATCGGAATTTTTGTGTTTTTTTGGGGTAGGCACATTTTTAAAATTATTAAAATTTATGCGGCTTAATGCGAGTGAAATGCGAGAATGTTTAAAGCAAAAAAATTCACAAAAAAAAAATAAAAATAATATAAAACACAAAATAAATAAAAGATGTATAGAAAAAATAATATATATAAAATAAATGTGTACCCTGCAAAGTGAATTATACAGTAAAGTGCCTAAGATATGATCTGGAAAGCTTTGTTGCAGTCAGCCGTATAATTTGGCATATAATTTTCTGAACCCATTTAAGAAAGATCTAATGGTTTTTAGTTTTAGAGATTTTAAAAATATGGATTTAAATTTTTGTATGAAAAACATACTGTTAGTTGACCTAGACAGCAAAGAGCCTCAGCAAAACGTGCCGGTTTTCGGTACCTCGATTTTTAAAACTTTTATTATACCAAAAAATTAGTTATGATGGCCCAATAATTCATGGAAATTTAGGAAACATTGCACCAAACTCTGAATTTTTATTACAATTAATCGTTTATAATCACAAGGATTCCAAAAATGCAAAAAAAAAAAAAAAAAAGATTATGTCTGTCCATCCAAATTTTCTACGGGCATCAGTCCAGTTTGAACTCAGATATTTCCTAAACCAGTCTTATCTTAAAATTTTGTATGGATTATTGGTTTTAAAAATCGAGGTACCGGAGGAGTTATGTTTTATATATTTGAAGAAGATGAACAAATATTTGGATTTTTTATAGACAGGGTTCTGAGAATTTCGACATTTTCTCCCTTCAAATTGGCTACATTCAGGAGGTGTCATACATAATCTCTTTCGGTGGGATCAAAAATCTGTCAGTCGAAAATAAAATAATGAATATAATTCACAATTAGTTTTATAAAAACAACAAAAATATAATGCATAACTTTTTTTAAATACTGTTTGAACTAGTTATGAATTACATTCAATAAATGTATGATTTGAGAGATTTTGTGGTACACTCGATAATTTGAAAATTTTCTAACATATTTAAAATTATCGAGAAAATTGTTTATCAGTTCTGATGCTGTAAAACACCATTTCGGCTTTGTCACGATGAAAAAATATAAATATTGTATTAATATAAGTAGTAAAAAGCTTATCACTACAACTTTGGTAAATTGTCATCAAAATATGTGAGAAAATATGAAACAAAAATGTTCACAGAAATCTAAATTGAGACGATTTCAGAAAAACTATTCATTAATTTTGAGATTTCAGAAATGATACAAATGTATAGTATAAGTATCTGCAACAATTCTTGTGGTTGGTTTGGTTTCTACAACTATTTATAAAAAGTTTTTTTATATAAAAACATATAGCGGAAGGTCTTTTTTTTTTTTTAAAAGAAAAAACTCAAATGTAAAGTAAATGAATAAATTTAGACCTAATCAGGAGTATTAAAGCGTTCGATTTTGGAAAATTTAAAACAAAAACAAATTTTTATTTTTAAATATCTTAAAAAAAATGTGCTTTACTCTAACATGCCCATTCTAACGCACATAATGTGACGAAATTAAAGTTCTAAGTAACGAATATAGTCGATAAAATGAATGTGTATGCAGGGTATACAAACGGTAAAGAAGAAATGACACCAACAAACAAAAATGTATTTGTCACTTCTTAGATTTGACTTTGCTTTTGCGTTGGTCCCCGGCGCCAAATTTGATTCGTATCGCTAAAAAAAAAATAAAAATAAAAACATAAAACGAGGAAAAACGTTAACTTCGGTGGAACCGAAGCATAAATACCCGCCACACGAATTTTGAATAGTTTATGTGTGACCATCAGTGGCTTATATACATTTAAAAATATATAGACGAAAATAATTAATTTTTCATACAAAAGTTCAAAAATAATCGGTGAGTTTGTATGGGGGCTATATATAAAAATGGGCGTGGCCTCTTGGTTTTGAAATTGGATGATATAAGTAGTGTTTTTACCCAATTTGGAGTAAATAAATTCATAAAAAATACCAATTTTTATTCAAAAATTGGAAAATGGGCGGTAAATTTGTAAGGGGGGCAATACCTAAGAATGGGCGTGGCACCTTGGTTTCGACTTAAGATGACAATAGAAGAGTTTTTACCCAATTTGGAGTGAATACATGCATAAATAATACATATTTTCATACAAAAATTCAGAAATTTTCGGTAAGTTTGTATGGGGGCTACACCAAAAAATGGGCGTGGCAACTTGATTTTAACATACAAAGTAGTCGCTGCCGAGAAAAGCTTAAGTTCCAAATTTCGGCGTAATATCTATATATCTTCATCGAAAAAAATGCGTAGAAGTAAACAGACAGACAGACAGACGGACAGACAGACGGACAGACAGACGGACATGGCTAAATCGATTCGTCTCATCGAGCTGATCAAGAATATATATACTTTATAGGGACTACGACGTCTCCTTTAATGCGTTACAAACTTTCCGACAAACTGAATATACCCTTCACACTATGTGTGGCGGGTATAAAAAATAAAAAAAGATGCTGGTGGGGAAACTAACTTTGTTGTATAAAAACTTTAAATCTAGACACTCAGTTTTAGTTTTTGCTCTTTTCTAAAGAAAGTTTAGCTGTTGACTTCTTACTGTTCTTTGGCTTTGAAAGAGCTTTACATTTTTGTCTTTTCAAAAATCTTGTATGAACATATACTATATACTATTTTAGCTTTGTTTTTAAGATTTTTACTTTTGTTAGTTTTCAAACTTATTCTCGTAATTCCATTCAGCACATCGTTTGTCATTTTTTCTACTTTGTGTCAAAGTTCAAGCTAAGCAGCGATTGTGGAGAGTAAAATTAAAATAAAAAAAAATCGAAAGAATTTAAACTGTCATCTTTATGTTTAAAAAGTTTAATCTGTATAATATCTGTATACTTGTGTACACATTTAGAAAATTCGAAAGCCACAACGTTGCTGACGCTACTCTTTTCTTGTGCTTCAACATGCCGCAGCACACTAGCCCACGCACAAAAAAGAATAAAAAATAACAAAAAAATAACAAAACCACGAAAGCCAAATGATGCAGAAAGTATCTTAAGCCATGAGATACTTTTTTATACCCTGTACCCGAGGAGTAAAAGGGTTTATTAAGTTTGCGCAAATGTATGTAACAGGCAGAAGGAGGCGTGGTAGACCCTATTTAGTAAATATGTTCTTGATCAGCATTGATAGAAGAGTCAATTTAGCTATGCCCGTTTGTCCGTCCGTCCGTCTGTCCTCTGTCTGCTGTATGAAATCGATTATCTCGGAGACTATAAGATAAACTCTGTGTGATGAGCCGATCTTATCATGTACGTCTGTCAGTTCAAGTTGAAATGGCTAAGCCTGTCTGTACGCCTTTCAGTCATCGTGTATTGATTTCAAAACTTTATTCTCGGTTTTAAAAAGTATTATGGCTTTGTTTCAATTAAAGTTAATATTTGCATTTGTTTGAGTTGATTTCAATAAATTTCTGCTTGACAAGCTGCTTCTGCTCTTTTCCACTTGCTTTACTTTGTAAACCACATTCACACTTGAGTCATTTCCAATCAAGAAAGTCTTTAATATGTTCATTTGTGTACATAATACAATGCATTTAATCAATATATTTTTTTTTATTTCTCCTTTCTTGAACTTTAGACAAATTCTGACAACTATTGAAAGCTATTGAACTGTAAGACTTCTTGACGTTTATGCCATTTTGTCATTTTCATTTGTTGAAAGCTGCTGAATATAGAATTATGTATAAAAGTGCAACTTTTGACATTGTTTAAGCGTACAAAATGAATGACTGCGATTCATATTGTAAGCTTATCAAAATTGAAGCTGTTAGGGTTTCTATTTATTTAACACTGTGTCATGTCTTCACAAAGAGCAACGTCGTTGAGCGACGAGTAAACATGTCCCCCTGTATACATATTTCAACAAACACGATTTGCATACTAAATGAGTTTGTTCTTGCACTTACTTTACTTTGCTTTTATTATTTAGAATTCCCCTCTCAAATTTTATTTTTATAAAATCTTTGTTTGTTTTTTTGAGCTTAGAATATGGAAAGTAATCAGGTGGCATCTTTATGCTTTTATTTTTTTTTTAAATAACACTTGAGTTTGTTTATTTTTGCCCTTTTTATAAGATACATCTTTTTGTTATCAGCACTTGAATCTGGTTTAACATTTACCACAGTTATTAGCACTTTTGCAGCAGTGATTTACAATGTCGAAGATTTATTTAAGTGTGTATATTATTTATTTAAAAAACTAAATAAATAAATATAAATTGGAAGCGAAACATCAACTGAATGTGTCGGTTTAAATACGACTTCTCACCCGCAGTCAGTTTTTAACCAATTTAGCATTTTGCGTCCGAGCACTATTTTGACAGAAAATATCACACTCAGGCCTGGACGCAGCTTCTTCGACAGGTTTTAACATCTTATAGTATTTCACACACATACAAAAAATGAAAGAACGCTGAAGTGGAGTATGCTCGACTGCAAGATACCCTGTACCCAATCATTATGTACTTTAGGATAAGTCGTATCTTAGTACCATACCTTATTATCAAATACAATAAGGTATGGTACTAAGCTACGACAAAAACTTTAATGGGGTAAATTTTGAATGGATCTAGTACCTAAAATTGTTTTGGTCCTACCCATATTGGAATATTTCATTGGGAATATCAGAGGCATAAATTATACTAAATTTAGACTTCCTAGAATAAAAAGCAAAGATGTTTTTATGCAAAAACCCCAAATTTTGGGGTAGGTGTTTGATTGTTGGGGGTTACCCTTTAAAATGGGGGTTAGAAAAAAAGTTTGTAAGTCCACACCTGACGGCCTGGGAGAGTCTAAGGTTTCATTTTGGAAGTAGCTCTTATAGTCTCCAGAGATAATCGTTTTCTTTTCGGCAATCGCTATCTTTATGCATAGCTTTCAATTTACTACCCATTTTCGAGTTTTTGTACGAAAATAGTTGTATTATGAATATATTCACTCCAAATTAGTTAAAACCACTTCTATGATAAGTAGTTTCGAAACACTATAACATACAGTCCCCATACAAACTCACTTCCCATTTTCTGATTTTTGCAAAGAAAATTGTTGTTATACATTTGTACTTGAATTCTAAAAGGGGGGTCCAAAGCGGGGTCAAAGCTGGGTTGTATGGTTTTTGGGAATCCTACCCATCCACTTTATCAAAGAATATCTACGTCATCTACAAATCCCTCCGCTAATCTTTTCAATTCATATTCCTCTGGTTTTTATTCCTGTACCTAAAATCTTAGCATAAAAAAAAATAAACACGTCCATTGCCCATTTTCCAATTGATTATATTTTTCCGGTTCTGGTATCGTGTTTGCCGAAATTTATTTCTCTAGTTCAAACGCTTGCAAAAAATAAAGCAAAATTAAAGCAACGTTCGAAAGAAATGTGTTTGTACTATGTAAATTTAATTAACAAGAAAAAGCCTTTTCATTCTTTATGCCATCCTGAAATTCAATTTAACTATTGGTCATCAATTTTTTTAAATCGAATATGTATTTTGGAAGATTACCTTCTTGCATACAAAAAAAAAAAAAAAAACATACTAACTTTCCTTTTTATAATATTAGTATCGATAATATTTTATTTATAAAACTTTCCTTAGCAAGTGTGACATATAACAGATGTAGTTTTTTTGTCGACTAATATTTTTGTTTTATTCCTTTAGTTTGACGATTGTGCATATTCTTTTTTATACCCGCCACTATATTGTGAAGTTAATCTTGTCTGAAAGTTTGTAACGCATTGAAGGAGAGCGTCGGTGGACCAACATAGAATATATATTCTTGATCAGCTCGAGGAGACGAATCGATCTGGCCATGTTCGTCTGTCCGTGTGTCTGTCTGTCTGTATGTTCTAGGCATCTTTTTTTGTTGGAAAGATAAAGGATATTAAGCTGAAATTTGGAACTTAGGCTTTTCTCGGCAACGACTATATTAAGTTCTAGAATTAAGTGCCACGCCCCATTTTTAGGTATAGCCCCCATACAAACTTACCGTATTTTTTTCGACTTTTTGTATAAAAATACTAATTATGTATGAATGTATTCGCTCCCAATTGGGTAAAAACATTTCTTTTGTCAGCCAGTGTTAAAACAAGACCTTGCGCCTTCTTAGGCATAGCCCCCATATAAACTTTCCGTTTTCCGTTTTTTCCGATTTTTTGTATAAAAATAGTAATTATTATGCCTATATTCCTAATTTGGATAAAAACATTCTAATGTCATCCAATGTCAAATCAGATGTGCCACGCCCATATTTTGGTAAAGCCCCAAACAAACTTTCACCATTTCGAATTTTTGTATGAAAATGGTTATTATTTAATGTATTTTGGGTAACCCCAAACCAAACTTTCAGCGAATTTTGTGTGAAAAGATTATTATTCAATATTTGGGTGCTCTTCCAATATCATGGTGCCACGCCCATTTTTTAGGTGTTTCTTCCATACAATCTTACCGTCCCATTTCTATATATTTTCGAGAAATATGTTGTTAAAAATATATGTATTTTAAACTCAAAATTTAAAAATTAATATTGTGTGTAAACTTGGGTGACCACTGATGATTACTCATAAACTCTTAAAAGATTCGTGTGACGGGTATTTAAGCTTCGGTTCTACCGAAGTTAACGTTTTTTATTGTTTTGTTT
>JAEIFJ010002281.1:0-52154 GCA_018903435.1 Leucophenga varia | reverse complement strand
ATCAATTGCACAACTAATCGGGTGAGTTAGAAATGCTATTGGGAAAGGTTGCACGTCCATTAGGATTGCTTCCTCCAGGTAACATAGAAGATGATGTTAATCTGTCTGAAATAAGAGCGCAGGCTTCTAAGAATGTTTTAGCAACAGCAAGTTATGACAAGGCACAATTCGATAAAAACAAAGCAAAAGTAGTTAGACATAAGGTTGGAGATTTCGTGCTACTTAAAAGCGAAGAAAGGCATCAAACCAAGTTGAGTCCAAAATTCAAAGGGCCTTTTGAAATAATAGAAGTGCTAGAGGGTGACAGATATAATTTGAGATCCTTAACCAATAAAAGAAGTTATAAATATGCACATGAGGATCTGAGAAAATTGCCAGACGGAGAGGTGCCCGTTGAGTTGAATGTTTGTGAAGATTATAACAATATTGTTGAGAGCGACATGGCCATTGCAGATGGTGAAGAGAGTGAAAATGAAGAAATTGATAGCGTTGGCGCCACTGAAAAAGAAAGTGAAGATAACCAATAAGGTTATTATTGCTTTTGTTGAAGCCAAAAGTAATGGCAGAGAGTACAAATCAAGATGCAAGCACAAGTGCAAAATAACAAATGTTTGTTTTGATCATGGCGTGTGGGGCATTTGATTGTGTAACTGTAAAACTGAATAAAAAAAAAAAAAAAAAAAAAAAAAAAATATGTTAAAAATTACCCTGAAAAAAAAAAAAAAAAAATAATAATAATAATAATAAATAAAGAGTAGCGTGTAAGGACAAATAAGGAATGTCAAGATATTGTTTTGTGAAATTATGAATTTTGATGAAGTTGATTTTTGTTATGAAAATCTTATGTTTAAGACTATGGAGTATAAAAAGAAAATAGATTTGTGGTTATGGAATACTTAATGTTTTGTTTGAAATAAAAATAAGAAAAGAAAAATAATAATGGATTTTGACTTTTGTACACGAGGTCGTGTAATGGTCAGGATGGCCGTGTCGGCGCGTCTATGTGTCGGCGCGTCTATATTTCGGCGCGTCTCTTCATATGTCGGCGCTACAGTTTGTATTTCGCAAGAATATTATTTCATCATAATGTGGAAGTTGCATCAGCCTTTAATCGAGATGCGATTGGCTGATGGCATTTTGTAGTTTTGGGAAGCACCGTTTTAGCGGGGCGACAGCGTTTTGTCGCTGTCGCCGAGTGTGGTCCGATCGTATTGAGAAGACAAGAATAAAACGAACAAGGCAGTTAAGTTTGAGTCTGCATACGAATCGGAACGCGCTGCGCTATTATGGAAGATAATACAATTCCGACATATACAAAAAATGATACCTTATACAATTATAGCACATCAGTAATATACATTTCCGCACATTTTAGTATTCCGAGCAAAGATACAAAACTTCGAGTGAACTATTCTTTCAATAATTTAATGCGTCGGAGTATTGAAAAAAATCGTCCAATACCGCATCTTCATCAACTTCACCGTCCCGATGAATATTAAGTGCAGCAAAACCGTTCCATCGATTTTCGCTCATAGTAGAACGCAAGTATCTTTTCAACCGGCGTGAACATTAGGAAAAGCAGTTGCATTGCAGATGTCAAGAGCTTCGATAGGGCTGTAGATTTTTTATCAAAATCCGTCTTCGCAAAGTTTCACTTCATTGATCGACACTTCAGTAGAATTAGAACCGTTATGTAAAATCGTGGAGCATTTCTCAAATAATTGGCTACATGCTTCTTCATCTACAGTTGAAGTTTTTGATGGAAAAAGACATCTGAAATTCGAAATCAAAGTATGGTATATAAGTTAAAATTCGATAATACTATTCAGTTGTATTAGTCTGGATATTACAACGATGAGTTTGATGGGAAGCTTGTCTCGGTTTTTTACTTCGATATCGTGTTCGTCCCAAATCTCATTGACTGAAAAATGTTACTATAATGCTCCTCTGCATTTTCTCTTCTTTCCATTAATTCTTTTTTCCATTATCTGCCAACTGTATAGCTTCATCGAGATCTTGATTTTCAGTTTGAAGAGAACGACTCAACAATAAAGCTAAGGAATGAATCGAATCAAGCGCATGTAACGAAACCAGAAAATCTAAGATGCTGGAAACCATCAGAGGTTGTTTCTTATCTGACCAGGCACTGGTGATTTTTTCCAAGGCGTCCATAACTGCTGATTGTAAGTGCAGATAAATTTTGACTGATTCGTGTCGATTCACCCATTCCGTTGCACAGAATTTTTTTAATTTTGTCTTTCTATAATTTTTTTTTTTTCATTCCTAAAAATTGAGTCTTGAAGTGCGAGCGCTGAATTCGATCCCGGTGTTAGTTATGGAAAATTTTTATTTTAAGGAAATAGCAAATCATTATCTAATATATTCGTAAAAAATTAATTAACAATTATTAATAGGAAATTCGGCTTTTCGCAATATATATAGTACTTTAGTTGTAGCCTAAATGAACTGTTACTTTATTTTTTGTTGTTTAACGCCACTATTTCGTTATTTCCATTAACTTAATTTTTAACTTTTTAATTTAAGACGAAAAAAACATATCTTTTGTTTTATATTTGTAAAATTTGTTTTTTTTTATCTCTTGTATTTTAAAAATCGTCTTTATGTGTAAAATTTCAGGCGACTTCACCCAAGAGACCTTTGGCATCGCTAATATGCCTAATGTTTATTCTTTAACAACTCTTCTAACTTTAATTTACTCTTGACTGAGCACGCCACTCTATCAGTTAATCATTGTATGTCATAATTATGTTTTATAACTGTTGGGTTAGCTGAATAACATTTGCGGAGGGAGGTTTAGTGAGTAAGAATTTCTCACTATCACCTGCACGATAGTGTCTATTGAAGATTCAACCTTCGCGAATAGTTGAAAAAAAACAAGGAAAAACATTAACTTTGGTGGAGATAAAGCTTAAATACCCGTCACACGAATTTTATAATAGTTTATGTGTGATCTCTAGCGGCTTATATAACTCGAGTTTATACACAATGTTTGTATCAAATTTTAAGCTAAAAATATAAATATAGCAACAATTAGATGTGTTTTTTAACCCTATTTGGAGTGAATATATTCATAAATAATATATATTTGCATACAAAAATTCGAAAAGGGGCCAAAGATTTCTATGGGAGCCATGCCTAAAAATGCCTGCCTAGGACAAACGAAAGCCTGATTTTAAAATCTCAGGTCAATAACTAAAAGACATTTTGAGAAAAACACATCGCAACACACAGACAGATGGACATAATTAAATCTATTCGTCTCATCGAACTGATCAATAATATATACTTTATGGGGTCTCCGATACCTTCTTAAATGCGTTAGAAACTTTCGGACAAACTGAATATACCCGTTTACACTATGTTCAACGCGTATAAAAACTATATTATGAAATCAAATGAAAGATAATAAAATAACAATTCAGAAAAGTATTATTTTTTTGAACTAATTTTTATAAATAACTGAAAAGAAACCATTCAAAGTGTTGTTTTGAGTAGAATGCTTATGGGTACGGACTTTTTGTGGTTAGGGCTTGTTGATAGGGTGACATTTTATTTTGGCCCTAAATATATTCTATTGAACGCGACAATTCATGAAAGCATTTTCCAAATGACACCAAATACTCTGCAATATATGTATTATGTATATAAACATACATATGTATTATATACGAATAAGTTATACACAAAGGCTAAAATATAATTACATAAAATATGGTTATAGTATATATTTTTTAAGCTAAATCACTCCTACGCACATTTTGAAAGGAATGGAGATCATAGCTAAGGATACTCAATTTATATATGTATATATTATATATGACCCTTAGGATCTTATAAGGAGCTTAGAGCGGAATAAACACTTAATCTGGATATAAATAGTCTTGTAAAATATTTTGAAAAGCTATTTTAATTTTCCCTCGATCACGACCATTTAGCTTTTGGATGTCAGGAAGCAGGCTCATCAAAAACATGGCATCCGGATCCGTTTTGCAATCACATAGCTCAATATGTGGCGTTTGAGATGTAGCTATTGTCGAGGCTGCAGAGCCTACTCCCAATGTTGATGTATCAAGCCTTTGATTTTGATTGTGGGCTAAATGCCGTTGCGGTACGTAGCTCGTCGATGTTGCATTGGTTGCTGTCGTAGAAGATTGAAAATCCGCTCCGAGGCCTGTGGATCCTGAAGTGTGATTTCCGCTGTTTGTTGTAGTGCTTACCATATCAATAGCTGGCTTAGCAACTGTAGGTCGCACAATGCAGTGCGACTGTAATGGAACTGATGCACTGGAACAATTTCCGTTTAACTGAATATCTTGCGATCGGGAACGCTTTGCACGAACTTCTTCATGATAGACTCGCAGCTGCAATCGACTTTGATGTTGCAGACGTTGTTGATGAAATCGCTTTTCAACCGATACAGCCATTGTTGATGACGTTGGTGAAGAAGGAACTAGCGTATCGTAATTGTTTTTTTGTATTTCACTGTCTCTAACATGTTCATCGTCATCTTGTTGGATTTCGTGATCGAGATGTAATTTCTCCACCGTATCTATTTCTGGTATATGCCGGCTTTCTTGTTCATAATCATCAATGTGATCTTCACATTCTGATTTTATATCGTTATCTATGTTGCTGTGAAACCTGGTGTGCTGTTCCTCGTCGATGATGTCTTCGATTTCGGAATTATTGTGTTCATGCTCGTCAAAATACTCCAAATAATTATCGAGTGCCGGTGGCGGCGAATGCGAAATTGATGCAGTGCCATTATTTATCTGCCCATTTAAATTTGCTGTGGCACATACAGCTTCTCGTTCGCGTTGCATGCGATTGGAAAGATTACTCAAGTGCGCCAGGGCATCCTGAACTTGAGTATCAAGCGATTTTTTGTTGTTGATGCTTTTTACGTAGATACGGATGCAAAAATACATGCGGTCAAAATATGACCAACACGGTGGCACTTTTTCTTCGAGATAATTTGTATACTCGCGGCGAAATGAGATACGTAAATTAGTCCATTTAGCCAAACTTGAACCAGGATTCTTATCCAACTTTAAATCTACTTCGCGCCAAAAATTTTCAACATAAGGACGACAAAAGTAATACTTGTGCCTTGGATTATATATGGCTTCGTCACTGTGCACAATGTCTATTAGCTTGAATACTTCCTCAGTGAGCCAGCGCGAGGAAGAGCAATTTGCTGCGGCTGTGGAGTTCGCAAACGCAGTTGTGCTAAAATCAGCCGACATAGCGCCTACGCTTTTTAAGCAGTTTTCAATCTGTAAACAAACAGTACAATTGTTAAGCAGCGTAATACATTAATAAATCGTATACTTTACCAATACAACAGCTTATTCGTGTTATAAATTATAATTAATAATAACTCATATCGTTTTTAACTGCAGGCAATTATTTTTATTGTTATTGACTATCCCTTTACAGACGTACTGTTCGCGCATAAACGCGTTAAGGCTGTACAAATTAAATTGTCATTAAGAGTGGCCATTGTGCATGGCAGACCGATAAACCGATATTGGTATGGCCTCTATATAAATCTGATGAGGACATTGCTGGGATTTTGAGCACTCTGGTATTTTGAAACCACCAGTAAAGTGAATATAGAGTAATCGGTAGTTTATCGATGATAATTTTATGAATAAAATTTGTTACATTTTGAATTACCTCCTCCCTTTTTTTTTCTTTTATACTTTTTCTAAATATTAGTCATAAGTGTTTTTGCATTATATACTCGAAAGAAAAACTCAAGAATGACTTTGTTTAAGTAGAACTAGCAAAAGAGTGTAATTTATGCAGCAAACCAAAACAATGAAATATTGAAGATATGTCTTTTCCGGTTTGAAGGACGCCATTGGGCCCCTAATCAAAATTTTTAAAATCCGGACTTAGTTGTCACGTATATTGTACTTTAAATATACAGGAAAATTAAAAAGAGATTCTTAACAATTACTAAAATTTCGGTTCTTTGTCATGTCAAGTCTCTTGGTCTCCTTATTCCAAAGATATTTTGTTAAAAATATCAGAAAATGAGAGGTAAGTTTTTATGGGACTATAGATCATAGTGGCCCGAACCATATAATACCAGTGATGTGTACATAGGGTGATATTAGACGTGGTTTTACCTAATAAGAATACCTATGGTACCTTGGTTTTGACCCTGGATGACAATGAAATGTTTTTACCCAATTTGAAGTAAATACATTCATAAAAAATAACTATTTTTATACAAAAAATCGAAAAAAGTGGTAAGTTTGTATGGGGCTATATCTTAAAATGGGCGTGGCACCTTTCTTCTGATATTGGATGCCATTATAAGTGTTTTCACCTAATTTGTAGTAAGCACAATCATAGTTACTAGCTATTTTCATACAAAAAATCGAAAAAAAATGGTAAGTTTGTATCTGGCCTATATCTAAAATGGGCGTGGCACCTTGGTTCTGACATACAAACTGCCTAGGAGCACAAAAAGCTTAAGTTTAAAATTTCAAGTCAATATCTTTAAAACTTTCCAAAAAAAACGCACTGCAACAGACAGACAGACGGAAAGACAGACAGACAGACGGACATGGCTAAATCGATTCGTCTCGTCGCGCTAATCAATAATACATATACTTTATGGGGTCCCCGATGCCCCCTTTACAAAAAAAAAATTCGCAAAGTTTTTAAATTGAAGTGTAATAATAGGAAATTCGCAAGAAAAGGCGATTAGAATGATATGAACATTCTAAAATGTCCAAGTCGATTTCTAAAATGCATGCCAATAATTTTGTATTTGAAAAAGTCTCCCTCGCAATATTGCCATCGTTTGTATTCCCGTTTCTATCTTGCCTTGGCTTATCCGCATAAATACCCATTTCCAGCAAGTTTTTTTTAATGTATAGATCAAAAGTTTTGAATTTTTTGTTCATTTCAGCCTTATGTATCTATAAGCGATCAACATCACTAGCTCGAAATCGCACAAATACCGATAAGCGCTGCACGGTAGTTCTCTCAGTTAGCTATAATATATGAAATTAAAAGTTTATGTGCTAAAAGCCGAAAAAACAATAACAACACAATTAAATCCATACTTTCCACCATGGGACAATAAAACAAGGTACCGCCAATGCCAGTTTCTCTGCCAGCTTTTGGTTTCTTATTTATTTTCAGCATGACAGCGAACGTCGTAGCGATATGTGTGTGTTCGGCTACCGACGGCAAAACACAATTTTCGTTTTTTTCATCGTGTGTAATAACAAAATTTTCTCAAAACCAAAAACAAAACTACATGCATTTATATTTTCTGCTCTCTCTCATCTATCTCTTTCATGCACACGATCAACGAACAAGTTGCTTTTTTTGATGAAGTAGCGACACCTTGTTTTATTGTACCATGCTTTCAAATTTCAAATAACTGCAGTTTCGCAAAAAGTTAGTTTACACCTCGGAACCGATACACATGAGTGCTAAGTTTTCTTTATTGTTGAACATAACAAACAGTACACAAAAATAACTATGTACTAACATATATAAAAACTAGCTGAACTACCTGGCCTTGTCTGGATCATGGATATATACCAAATTTCATTTGCCTAATTCAATTATTTGCGAAAATATGACAATTTTTTGGTTTTTAGCTTCATGGTAAAGGATGTCAAGCTGGTTCGAGTAGGAGGATTATAGAGATCATATGGTATCACAATGGGCCTCTTTGGCCTAGGTGAAGTCGCGAGAAATTGCGGCGGCCATTTTAATCTAACCTAACCTAGTTTCATGGTGCCATGGTATCACGCCGACGACACCGACCTAAGATGACTCGCCGACCGCCCATTTTCTTTTCTCGGTGTACTAACATGTATACTGAATTTCATTTCTCTTTTTTAATTATTTGCAAACCTAGAATGATTTTTTTTTAATCGCTTTTACGTGGCCACGCCCATTCTTTTAACTTTGCAGGTAATTCTATCATATATAACGAATTTTACTTCTCTCAAATACTTGCAAAAATACGATAAATATCTGTATCAATTCTTTGGGGGCCACCCATTTTTTTAAGTTAAACCAAAAAATGAACATCTAAAAAATTTCATAAAAATCTGTAAAGTTATTTCGGAAATATACAATGAACTTGTGATCGATTCCACTTAGGAGTATAAAAATAAGTTCCCAGACCAACTGAATATTTCATAAGAATTTTTATATATTAGAGAAGATATAATCTTTTGAAGTACTTATATTCTATTGTACATATGTACCTTGGTAAATATTATAAATACTTCGTTCCTAATTTACCCAAGCACAATGTTATACACATTAAACAGAAATTCAACTGTTTCGGAATGCTTTTTTACGTGGCAAAAACGTTAATTAATTATAGCTGTGTTAATCAACTTTTTCTTTACTTTGGCATTTTCATCAATGAGATTCACACGTCTTAGCCTTTTTATTGATTTGCTGTATATGTAAACTAACGGATAAGTATATGTTCCATGGTATTACCTACGATACCCAACAAAAAGGTTATAATTTGGTAAACTTTTTTTATAAAAATTCTTTATTTAGGGATGGATTTGTATGGGGACTACATGTTATAGTAGTATGAGTATATGTCTAAAGCGCCTTTTGGTACCAAAGGGGTCGACGAGATTTTTATCCTATCCTAGAACTTTGATCTTATTGGTCTGGTGTAGTGCCAATAAGGGGTGAATGGTCGAAATTTTCTTCGACCTGAACCGAACTGGTACTGTCCAACTACAATATCTCCTCAGAGTATGGTTTCAGTCTTTTGCACAATATGCTGATTTTGAAAATGTTTGTAAAGGGGTACCTCCTAATATTGGGTTAGAGAAAAACTTGTATATGAACACTTGACGGCTTTGGAGAGTCTAAGTTTTACACAAGGCCCTATTTGTTATAAACTCCTATATTGTCGTTTTCATAAGGCACAGGACGGACAGACAGAATTTATAATACTTACTTAAATATTTGCAGAGGATGTTTCCACCAAAAATTCCAATGGTCAAATTGTTTAGTCCTGAAAAGGTTGCATAAGTGATACCCATCTTCAGAGCTCACAAACGTTGATACGAGCATTCAGGAGCTAGGTAAGATGATTTTGAGGAAAAACCAAATTTTTCGCATTTTCACTTAAAAATTAAATATTAAAATTTTTTAAAATTATTTAATTTAATGGCAAAATTTTTAGTGTCCATTAAGAAATTGAGACATGATACGAAAATTCAGGGAAAAAAACATCTTTCAAAATCCGGTGATCATTTTCTTTTTAACAATATCACTGTTTAACTGTGATATGAGACAATTCCAATAGAATCTATTTATTTTTCAGAATATAAGTATGGAAAAATTTCGGTTCAAAAAAGAAATATCTGAAGAAATATTATCTGTCAGCACCACCGGGATTTAAATAAATTTACACTTGGCGGCAAAATTAAAAGTGTGATTTGTTTAATGAACATTATGAATAAGTAGTTCCGAGTTTAGTGTATTTGTTGATGCTTTGGTATTTTCCACTTTTAATAAATTGGTTCCACTATCCATACGATCGTATAGTTTTGATTTGGACTTCAGTCTGATCTGCAATTATCAATATATAAAACACAGCAGTGCATTCGTATTGTTTTTATTTCAGTTATTGTTTTCGTTGATTTCGTTTCTTTTCTTAAAGTATTAAAGTTTTTTGTTATTGTCAAGGTTCCGGGTTTAAAATCTCAGTGGATCGAACGAACTTTTTTTTTTTTTACATATATTGGTATTACTTTTTCAATGAAACTTACATTTTTTATTAAATCGACAAAGAAAATATAGAATTAATTTTTATACCCTGAACCCGAAAGGAAAAGGGTATTTTAAGTCTGTGAAATATATGAAACAGGGAGAAGGAGGCATGATAGACCCTATAAAGTATATATATATTCTTGATCAGCATTGAAAGGTGTGAATTTTTTTGTTTTTTTTCTACCCCCATTTTAAAGAACTCCCCAAAAACACCCCTCCAAAAATCCTCCGACCCCAGGATATTTTTTTTTTTTTTTCCCCCCCTTTAAAATCATCCCCCCTATACCCCTACCTCAAAAGTCTCTCGACTCCAGTGTTCTTTCTTGTTTGTTTTTAAGTTTCGTCGATAGTGTTCTAAAATATTATATAAACCGATCAAAAACGCAGAAAAATGTTTGAGACACAACAATGTTTTTTTTTTTCAAAATCCTTTATTTCAATGTCATTCTTAATAAGTTAGTCAAAACAAAAATTTTATACTACGGCACTATAAAAAATTTGATTTTTTTTGTGAATTGAATTTGTATCGATACACAATACAAAGTAATAAGCGCAAATGTATTTCCGCTGGGTTATCTATACTAATATTTTAAAGAGGAAATGTTTGTTTGTTTGTTTTAAATAGGCTCCGAAACTACTGGACCGATTTAAAAAATTCTTTCACCGTTGGCAAGCTACACTATTCCTGAGTGACATAGGCTATGTTTCATTTTCAAAAAAATTAGGGATGCTTACTAAAACTTGAATAATCTAACCCAAGTTGTAAAAAAATAAACAAAACTTCCGTCAATCGACTGCGCTGCGAAATAAAATTCACATTTTTTCTATATATAAGTGGCACTACAGCCGATTGTCGGCCTTGGCATCTCATAAGATTTGGCACCAGCGGTTGTAATCCAGTGCCTCATTATACCGTATTGGGATACCGATCCTGCGGATGTCATCTAGGACCTGGTCCTCCCAACGCAGCGGAGGGCGTCCTCTCTGGAAAAAAAAGGAAAAAGGAGGAGAAAAAGAGGAGAAAAAAGGGGGAGAGGGGAGGAGAGAAAAGGGGGACAGGGGAAGAAGGGGGGTGGAGGAAAAAAGGGGGAGAGGGGAAGGAGAGGGAGTTGAAAAAAGGGAAAAAGGAGAGGAAATGAGGGGGGGGGGGAAAGGAGAAAAAAGAAAAAAAGAAAAGGAGGGAGAAAAAGAAAAAAAGAGAAGAAAAGAAAAGAAAAGGAGGAAAAAAGGGGGGAGGGGAGAAGAAAAAGGGGGGAGGGGAGGAGCAAAGCCGCGGGTACCTGCACCCGTGCGAAGCCGGGGGCGAGTTGCTAGTCTTTATATATAAATCTCTTTCACCTGACTGAGTTATTCATCCATTTACTTACCGGCAAATGCATATGCATAACACACTCATTTTTAGGTATAGCCCCCATACATACCGTCCATTTTCGAATTTTTATATGAAAATAGGTATTCCAATTGGATAAAAATTCGTCCTATGTACACACCACCGGAATGATACGGATCGGGCCACTATGACGTATAGTCCTATACAAACTTACCTCTTCTTTTCTGATATTTTCACTAAAATTATTGTTATATCTGTACTTCTAGCTTAAATTTTGATACCTATATTGTGTACAAACTTGCTTTGATCTCTACCCATCCTATGTTCTATCTAAGCCACTTCACACATAAACTATTTATAGATTCGTGTGACGCGTATAAAACATTGGTTCCACCGAAGTTAACGTTTTTCCTTATTCTTTTTTTATACCCTGTACCCAAAGGGTAAAAGGGTATATTAAGTTTGTGCGAATGTATGTGACACACAAAATTGCCTCCTTCTGTGTGTCACATACATATAGATATAGGGTCTATAGATAGACCCTATAAAGTATATATATTCTTGATCAACATTGGAAGGGGAGTCGAACTAGCTATGTCTGCCTGTCCGTCCGTCCGTCATGCTGTCTGCCGTATGAAAAGGATTATTTCGGAGACTATAATAGGTGGAGCTTTCAAAATTGAAACTTAGACTCTCCTAGGCCGTCAAGTGTGCACTTACTAACGGTTTTTCTCTAGACCTTTTTATAGAGTACCCCCTGTACAAATCTACCCCAAAATTTTGGGGTTTTGCATAAAAACGTCATTGTTTTTTATTCTAGGAAGTAAAAATTTAGTATAAATTATGTCTATGATAGTCCCAATAAAGTATCCCAATATGGGTAGGACCAACAAAAATTTTAGGTATAGCCCCATACAAATTTACCCCAAAATTTTTGGGTTTTTACATAAAAACGTCATTGTTTTTTATTCTAGAAAATTTAATTTTAGTATAAATTATGTCTATGATAGTCCCAATAAAATATCCAAATATGGGTAGGACCAACAAAATTTTAGGTATAGCCCCTATACAAATTTACCCCAAAATTTTGGATTTTTACTTAAAAAAGGCATTGTTTTTATTCTAGGAAGTTCAAATTTAGTACAAATTATGTCTATGGTAGTCCCAACAAAATTTTAGGTATAACCCCATACAAAGATATACCCTATTTTTTAAGTTTTGCTATGAAAATCCAATTCAATGAGGTATGGTAGTAAAATAGAACCTAACTTAAGGTACATATAGATTGGGTACAGGGTATCTTGCAGTCGAGCATACTCGACTTCAGCGTTCTTTCTTGTTTTTTTTTTTGTCTTAGATTTAAATTACGATACGATAAGCTGGTCACTTAGACGAGGTTTTGGAAAATTTTGACTGAGACGCAATGGGGGCCTTATTTAAGATAATTAAAAATGATTTTTGAATTGCTCAAGGGGTTTCTTTAAATTAGACCTGGGGCCCAAAATTTTATCAATTTAAAATATTTTTAATTTTGCTGTCGAGATATATATTTTGACTGAGGCTCAATGGAGCCCTTAAACCAGAAAAGAGATATCTTTGGAATAAGTAGACCTAGAAACTCGACAAGGCGCATTTTAAAGATAATATGAAACTATTTTTGACGTGTTCAAAGGGATTCTGAAATTTGGACACATCATTTGGCACATCTGGGGCACAAAACGGAAATTTTATGATTGTTAAAGTCAAAGTAAAATATAAGTGATAACTTAAGAAAGATTTTAAAAAATTTTGACTAGCGGCTCAGTGCCGTCTTTCAACCCGGAAAAGACATATCTTTGATATGAGATTATCTAGAAACTTGATTTTGGGAGCATATAAAAGACGGTTAAAAAAATGTTAACGTGTCCAAAGACTTTCCGATTACACTAGTTTACAAATATTCGCAACATTTAGTGGGATTCAGATTTCAAAAATGGCTACCAAAAATGTTTCTTAAGAACCGTTTAGGAGATATCTTCAATAAACGTTTTTGTGGACTTTTTCAGTTGTTACTAAAAATCTCATGGGTTCGAAGATATTTTCTTCCTCTACACGACGATATGCTATTTGTGAAAATCGAATGAATACTTTTTGGGTACCAAGCGTCGAAACACAGAAAAATTGAATTTTTTCATGTTTTTTTTGAAAAATGTTAAATTTTAATCCCAATTTTGCAGGACATTAAAACTACAACTGTCCAAATCGGATAAATAATGTGGAAGTTATAGCGTCTAAAGTAAAATATTTCATTGTTTTGTAAGATTGATAAAAAACTTGAATAAATATTATATGGCACAAAACATGTATTTGTCTAATTTTACTTTAGGCGCTATAGCTTCCACTTTTTTATCCGGTTTGGACACTTGTAGGCTTGATATTTTCGCAATGAAATTGCCTTACGTTACAAATTTTAAAAATAAATAAAATTAGTTTTTCTCTCCTGCAAAATTGGTGATTTTCACAAATAGCATATCGTCGTGTAGAGGAAGAAAATATCTTCCAACCCATGAAAAAGTTCAGCTTTATGAATTTGTCCATAATTGAGATTTTTAGTAATAATAGTTCTTAAGAAAAATTTTTGGTGGCCATTTTTGAAATCTACGCCCCAAAATACATGGAAATAGGTGGGTTAGAAAGAATCCCATTTTTGGTTATCTAGAGACTTGATATAAGGCTATTTTGGGTAAATTGTTAAGCTTAGCTTAGCTTAGGCTGCTGGCAGAGTAAAAGCTGAAAGCGAAGCGATAGGCAATGCGATAGCACAGAGTAATATTTCGCTACGCAACACTGCCTAAAATTTTCTGTGTGAAAGCTCCTAAAGATACAACTCTGTGCTTTTACTCTGCCAGCAGCCTTAGGCGGCTATGTTAATTTATCATAAGCTAGGCAGACAGTCGCCGGTTATGGCAACACCGACACTTCACTCACCACTTATTAAGAATATATTAAAGTTGATAAATAGAAGCAAAAAAAAAAAAAACAAAAAAACAAGAAAAATCGTTAACTTCGGTAGAACCGATGCTGAAATACCCGTCACACAACACTTTTAAATTTTACGATGGATTTGGTTAAATTTGTATAAAGGCTTTTAAGTATATTTGCCCGATCTTTACCATATCGATAGTGTTCACTTAGATGGACATTGGAATTGATTTTAACAAATTTTAGTATAATTTGCTCCGAAATTATAATTATTTTCATATAAAAATTCGAAAATGGGCAATAAGTTTATATGGGGGCTATACCTAAAAATGGTCGTGACACCTTGATTTTAACATTAGATGACATAAGATTTGTTCTCATCCAATTTGAGCGAATAAATATATAAATAATACCTATTTTTTATACAAAATAGGTGGTAGATTTGTAATGGGCGTGACATCTTAATTCTGACACAAACAAACTGCCTAGGACCAAAATAGGTTCAAGTTTAAAATTTCATGTCAATATCTTAAAAACATTCTGAGTAAAAAGCGACGAACATTGCTAAATCGATTCGTTTTGTCGAGCTGATCAATAATATATATATTTTATGTGGTCTCCTATGCCTCCTTTAATGCGTTACAAACTTTCGGACAAACTGAATATTCCCATTTAAACTATGTACAACGGGTATAAAAAAGCGAGCAAAGCCGTGGGCATTAGTTAGTCTATGTATAAGTACATATGTATGTACTATATGTAGGTTCATAGAAAACTGTACACGTTCGTACATTCTACGAACTTAAATATGTATGCGTAAAATGAATATTAATATTATGATTAGATTAACATTTGTAAAACCGAAAGTTTAAAATACTATATAAGAAAATAAGCAATCGAGATTTACGCGAATAGAAACACATTTTTTTTAGTTGGGGCGCAAACTATTTCAAAATGTTGCTTTTTTTGGAATACTAATTAAAATTATCCAGGTATGTGCATATTAAAATTAAAGCTATTATTTTCTGTGTCACTGTACAATATTGTTCTTTAAGATTTCAGCTGCAACCAATAGAAATGATAATTACTATACGGCAGGCGTTGTGGAGTTTCGACCACGCACTATGGGAGCATCTTCTAGCGATATTTTAAAGGAGCACCTATCCGCTTATGTTGAGTTAATCCGCAGTCCAGAAGCAAATGAAACAGATATTATTATTTTTCCAGAAGGCACTTTAAACAGTGATTTGGACTGCAACTCAAGTGCCAGAGCCGTCTGCAGAGATAAACTTGTGCACAGATATATCTGTTCAAGACGGTTCCGACAATTATGCACCTTTTCTTAAGGATTTGTCTTGTGCAGCACGGAACTCTAGTAAATACTTGGTTGTTAATATAAAAAGAGCGTGAACGCTGCATTGATTCATCTAAAATGGGCGATGAACCGCTATGCGGTGTAACCGGTTGGAATATGTACAATACAAACGTTGTGTTCAATCGTTCTGGACATGTAGTATCACGCTATCGCAAATGGCACGTTTACCTTGAACCAAATGTAAATAGAACTATGGAACCTGAATACGCAATATTTGAGACAGATTTTGGTGTTAAATTTGGTCATTTCATTTGCTTCGATATACTCTTTTACACGCCTGCCCAGGAATTGGTGAAAAAGTATGGTGTGCATGACATTATATTTACTAGCTTGTTCTTTTCGGAATTACCTTTTCTGACTGGTAAGAAAACTTTTTGATTATAATGAGAATTTACGAACGGTGATTTTATCAAAATGTCTCTTAAGGCTTACTTATTTTTATTAAAGTGATGGTCAGGATGAAAAATCAATCTGTTACGAATGAATAAACCTAGAGACTTGATATTGGGCGCATTTGTGAAATGGTAAAAAAATATATTTGATATGTTTACGAACTTTTTGGGGACACAAAATAAATTTTTTACTTATTTTTATACCCGCCACACATAGTGTGAAGGGTATTATCAGTTTGTCGGAAAGTTTGTAACGCATTAAAGGAGGCATCGGAGACCCCATAAAGTATATATAATATTGATCAGCTCGACGAGACGAATCGATTTAGCCATGTCCGTCTGTCTGTCCGTCCATCCGTCCGTCTGTTGCAATGCGTTTTTCTCGGAAAGTTTTAAAAATATTGACCTGAAACTTTAAACTTAAGCTTTTTGTGTTCCTAGGCAGTTTGTATAGCAGAACCAAGGTGCCACGCCCCCTTTTAGATATAGCCCCCCATACAAACTTACCATTTTTTTCGATTTTTTTGTGTGAAAATAGTTATTATTTATGAATGTTTTGACTACGAATCGGGTAAAAACACTTTTAATCCAATATCCATCCATCCAATATCAGAAGAAAGGTACCACTCCCATTTTTAGATATAGCCCCATACAAACCAAGCGCCTATTTTTCAGATTTTGTATGAAAATAGTTATTATTTATGGATATATTCACTCCAATCTGTGTAAAATCACTTCTTCTGTTATCCTGAATATGAATATTCTATCGATACGACAAGGATCGGGCCACTATAACATATAGTCCCATACAAACTCACCTTCTATTTTTTTATTTTTTCAAGAAAATGAATAAAGTTTCGTGTGGTGGGTATTTGAGCTTCGGTGCTTCCGAAGTTAACGTTCTTGCTTGTTTTACTGTATGTTAATTTTACTATGAAGGTGAGCACTAAAACCTGAATGTTTATGATGAGTAAATCTACTGAATTGATATAAGGCACAAAATTTGTACGAGTATCTGGGGTCTATTGCTTTTTGGATAGCCATAGTTGAAATGTCTGCATAGCAAAGATTATAAGCTTCTGGGTTCAACGTTTAGCTTGGCGATTATGATAACTTATCATACGCTGGACAGACCACGGGACTTGGCAATTTCGACTCTTCTCTCACTACTTATTAAGAATATATTTAGTTGATAAATAGAAGCACTATGTGTGGCAGGTATAAAAACAATCGCATACAAAGCAGCGGGTGCAAGCTAGTACCTGTTATATATTATATTGTATAGACCAATTATGTAAATTACATTTTTATGGGTTTACATGGGTTTAAATAAATAAATATTTTTAAAAAACTTTCGGAAAACTGGTTAAGTGCTCCCCTAAATAGTAAAATGAATCTTCAGTTAAAATAAAAAATAAAAATAAAACAACATAAAAACAAATCAATTTTGGGCCGTCCATAATTTGGAAATCCGTCGAACACATTACCATTTTTTTCAAATATCTTCAAAATAGCTTTTTATATTGCAGTAAAAAATTACACAATAAAAATTGAAAAATAAATATAGGTACAATAAAAAGCGACCGGGGTCAATATTTCCCCATATTTCCCAACCCATGGAGTTAGTTCATAATCCGGTTTTAAGGCTCCCATTAGGCCCTACATCAACATTTTCCAAAATCCCGTCTTAGTAGTTTAGCACCTACTCAATAAAATTAATCTGCAGTAGAAATGTCAGCATCCCATATTTAGCCGTTTGGCCTGATTGACTTCAAATAATTCAGTCAGTGATCAGGTGAAAGAGATTAATATTATAGATTAGAACAAATTTCTGCTTACTTGATGTGAGCACCCATTTTTTTGTAAAACATTTATTACAAAAAGATTTATAGTCAGTGTTGTGTTAGAATTAAGCAGCTAAAACAAAAACAAAACGCTTATAAAAATGCAGCGGGTCCAGGCCACGTCGGTAAATACAGCTGGTTTTATGGTATAAATAAAAATAATTGTCTGTCTCTTTTTATGTGTTTATCTGTTCCTCACTTATAGGCTCTCAAACTACTAGACCAATAGGAAATCATTTCAATTTTAAAATTTTGAGGTACAGAAATGAAATCTTATTCCGTTTTTACATAGAACAATTAAAGTGGATACTTAGGAGGATACGATCGGGATTTTATTCATATGGCGCCTTTCCTTCATATAAAATACCCACATCCAACAACTCATGAAAGTAAACTTTCGCATGGATTACTTTTCATGATTTGTCATTTTTCTTATTTGTAAAATTTCAGCTTCTCCAATTGCAGCAATCGTGGGCTTGGGGCAACAATGTGAACCTTCTAGCAGCAGGAGCTAGTCTACCAATCAATGGAGTCACTGGAAGCGGAATATATTCCGGCGTAGAAGGACCGTTAGTACGCATAATGGCTAACGGAAGTGGCGTGCGTCAATTATTAGTCACTCAAGTACCTAAAAAGATTAAAAACATCGCATTGCCAGTAAACAAAAATCATAAATTATTAAACCAGAAAATTCAGAACATTGGCATAAGTTTAATGAAAGATCCCCAGTTACACAATTTTAATTCAGAGTTGTTAAATTTTTCTGCCCTCGATAGTCAAAATATATCGCGACACCTCTGTCACGAAGGACATTGTTGTTCGTTTCATATAACGACAGAGCCAGTACAGTCTGATATACCCACAAATTACTACAGATATCGAATTGGCGTTTTCAATGGACAAAGAAGTTACGAGCAAAACGAGTTAAATTATGTTCGTATATGTGCCCTCTACGCCTGTACTGGAGAAAGTATTTCAACTTGTGCTGAGATGTTTGATACCGACTATTACTCTGATTATGTAAAATTTACTTACGTAAGTGTTGAAGCAGATTTTTTGCTAAGCGAGCACATGTTGATAATGCCAAGCACTTTGGACACTGAGCTATATTCACTAAATGCAAATGAAATAAAATGGAGTATCGCAAATGAAAGGTACATAGCTATACTATTTTGCCACTTAGAATTGTAATTTATTAAAATACCCATAACTTTTTTTTGTAGATCAACGAAGAAAGCACACATTGAACTTCTAGCCCACCGCTCTAATATTATAACATTTGGAATTTATGCAAACTATTATGATAGATCCAGTGGACACAATTTTACTATACCAACATTTATTTATACTATTTTTCTTTTTTATATAGTTTGGAAAAATTTGTTTATCTTTTAATAAAGATTTTCTGATGACAAAAATCGAGAGTTCCATTTCTATTTTTTTCTTTCGAAACTGCGTGCCTCGAAAACTGATGTATTTATGATTGTTAGTTGTTGGTTATGATGTTACAATAAAAAAATTAACAGTAATTTATGATTTCCATAGGTTAGTTTGAGTTGAATATTTGATACAAAAAATAGTAATTTCTGATTCCAACACCACTCAAAAAAAGTTATTTATTGAAATATGCTTTTGATATTCTTAGCACCAATTTTCCAGAAATAATAAATATTATCAGTTCAATTTTCCTATGAGTAGGATAGTCCCAATGAAATAGACCAACATGGGTAGGCCCAACAAAATTTTAGTTATAGCCCCCATACAAAGATATTCCCGATTTTTCTATAATAATCCAATTCAATGAGGTATGGTAGTAAAATAGGTACATACAGATTGGGTTCAGGGTATCTTGCAGTCGAGCATACTCGACTTCAGCGTTCTTTCTTGTTAATAATACTTTCGCTCACTCATTGCAATGAAATTAAACTATTTTTTGATGATTTTATTGGTAAAATGTTATCATTGATGATATTTTGGCTTTACAAATGGCTATTTCTAGTTCGATTTATAAAAAGTATTTTCTAATTTCTGAACTACTAGCTGAGCTACCTGGCCTTGCTCCGGTTGTGTGCATACACCAAATTTCAATTGTCTAGTTCAATTATTTGCGAAGATTTGATGAATTTTTTTTTGTTTATATGATGCAACGCCCACCGCACATTTTCCAATGGATTATACTTTTCCCGGTGTAGTAACATGTGTACCGAATTCGATTTCTCTTGTTTAATTATTTGCAAATGTAGGGGCGATGCCCACTTCCCATTTTTCAACTGTGCTGGTCCTAGTCACATGTATCATTTTCCTTTAATTCTTGTAAAAGTAAATGAATCTCTGTATGTATTCTATGGTGACCATCATTACTCCTCCCCGCACCTTCCCCTGCAATTTTATGGCAACCAGTCGAGCCATTCTCGAGTTATGGAGTGACAATCAAAATGTACACATCTTTTTATACCTGTTACACATAGTGTAAACGGGTATATTCAGTTTGTCCGAAAGTTTGCAACGCATTAAAGGAGGCATCTGAGACCCCATAAAGTATTGATCAGCTCGATGAGACGAATCGATGTAGCCATGTCCGTCTGTCTGTCTGTTTGCTGCAATGCGTTTTTCTCGGAAAGTTTTAAAGATATTGACCTGAAATTTTAAACTTAAGCTTTTTGTGGTCCTAGTTAGTTTGTATGTCAGAACCAAGGTGCCACGCTCATTTTTAGATATAGCCCCCATACAAACTTACCACTTTTTTTCGTTTCGTTTTTTTGTATGAAATTATTTATTATTTACGAATGCTTTTATTACAACTTGGGGTAAAAATACTTCCTAATGGCATCCAATATCAAAAGAATGTTGCCACGCCCATTTTTAGATATAGCCCCCATACAAACTTACCACTTTTTATACCCTGTACCCAAAGGGTTAAAGGGTATATTAAGTTTGTGCGAATGTATGTAACAGACAGAAGGAGGCAAGATAGACCCTATAAAGTATATATATTCTTGATCAGCATTGGAAGGGGGAGTCGAACTAGCTTTGTCTGTCTGTCCATCCGTCCGTCCGTCTGTCCGTCCGCCCGCCCGTCTGTCCGTCTGTCATGCTGTCTGCCGTATGAAAACGATTATTTCGGAGACTATAAAAGGTAGAGCTTTCAAAAATTGAAACTTAGACTCTCCTAGGCCGTCAAGTGTGCACTTACAAACGGTTTTTCTCTAGACCCATTTTATGGGGTACCCCCATACAAATGTACCCCCAAAATTTTGGGTTTTTGCATAAAAACGTCATTGTTTTTTATTCTAGGAAGTTTAAATTCAGTAAAAATTATGTTTATGATAGTCCCAATAAAATATCCCAATATGGATAGGACCAACAAAATTTTAGGTAAAGCTCCCATACAAATTTACCCCAAAATTTTGGGTTTTTACATAAAAACGTCATTGTTTTTTATTCTAGAAAATTTAAATTTAGTATAAAATATGTCTATGATAGTCCCAATAAAATATCCCAATATGGGTAGGACCAACTAAATTTTAGGTATAGCCCCCATACAAATTTACCCCAAAATTTTGGATTTTTACATAAAACGCCATTGTTTTTATTCTAGAAAATTTAAATTTAGTATAAATTATGTCTATGACAGTCCCAAAGAAATAGACCAATATGGGTAGGTCAAAAAAATTTTAGGTATAACCCCATTCAAAGATATACTCGATTTCTTAAGTTTTTCTATGAAAATTAAATTCAATGATGTATGGTAGTCAAATAGAACCTAACTTAAGGTACATATAGATTGGGTACAGGGTATCTTGCAGTCGAGCATACTCGACTTCAGCGTTCTTTCTTGTTTGATTTTTTTAATGAAAATACGTATTATTTATGAATATATTCACTATAAATTGGGTAAAATCCCTTCTTATGTCATCCAATGTTAAATCCAAGGAGCCACGCCCATTTTAAGATGTAGCCCCCATACAAAGTTTCCGCCCATTTTAAATTTTTTGTATGAAATCATTTAATTTTTCTAAATGAATTCCATTAAAATTTGGTTAAGTCAGTTCCAATGTCCACCTAAGTGAACACTATCGATATGGTAAGGACCGGGCTAATATAACATAAAGCCTCCATACAAATTTGACCAAATTCATCGTCAAATTTATTCTAAGCATCTGGTGAACATTTAAAGTATTAAAAGTGTTGTGTAACGGGTATTTTAGCTGTGGTTTCACCCGAAGTTAAAGTTTTTTCCTTGTTATATGTGTATAGTATATAAGATTCTACCCTGATTTGTATCAATGCGTTTAGCAGAGAGTAATCAGTGATCAAATGATTCTAAACAGTGTTCAGTGATTAAAATTCTCTGCTTTATTTGAAATCATATATACATAGATAGTTTATACCTGCCTTGTCAGTACATATAGCCATATTTATCGAGTCGAATGAAAACGATTCCAAAAACGAATCGAACTTAATCAAAATAAAACAAGCAAGAACGTTAACTTCGGAAGCACCGAAGCTCAAATACCCGCCACACGAAACTTTATTCATTTTCTTGGAAAAATAAAAAAATAGAAGGTGAGTTTGTATAGGACTATATGTTATAGTGGCTCGATCCTTGTCATATCGGAAGCATATTTATAGGATAACAGTAGAAGTCATTTTACACAGATTGGAGTGAATATATCCATAAATAAGAGCTATTTTCATACAAAATCTGAAAAATGGGCGCTTGGTTTGTATGGGGGCTGTATAAAAAATGGGCGTGGCACCTTTCTTTTGAAATTGGATGTCATTAAAGTGCTTTTATCCATATTTGTAGTAAATACATTTACGAATAATAACAATTTCCATACAAAAAATCGAAAAAAATGGTAAGTTTGTATGGGGGCTATATCTAAAAGTGGGCGTGGTACCTTTCTTCTGATATTGGATGGATGGATATTGGATTAAAAGTGTTTTTACCCGATTCGTAGTCAAAACATTCATAAATAATAACTATTTTCATAGAAAAATATAGAAAAAAATGGTAAGTTTGTATGGGGGCTATATCTAAAAGTGGGCGTGGCACCTTGGTTCTGCCATACAAACTGCCTAGGAACACAAAAAGCTTAAGTTTAAAGTTTCAGGTCAATATCTTTAAAACTTTCCGAGAAACACGCATTGCAACAGACAGACAGACAGACGGACGGACGGACGGACAGACAGACGGACATGGCTAGATCGATTCGTTTCGTCGAGCTGATCAATAATATATATACTTTATGGGGTCTCCGATGCCTCCTTTAATGCGTTACAAACTTTCCGACAAACTGATAATACCCTTCACACTATGTGTGGCGGGTATAATATCTTTTTTTCGAAAGGGACTCGTTTAACTATTTCAAAACGAGTCGAAATATAGAACAGACCAGATAGTATTTAAATCTAACAAGCAAAAGTTTATCACCTTATAAAAAGCATTCATCAAGATTATTAGCTAAAACCACTTATCACAAAACCCATGTAGGTATTTTGTAAATAAGTTCTTCAATATAATATAAATAATAAAGAGAGACTTTGATCGACTTTAAGTAACCCACTGCCAAATTTACGAAATTCTTTGCGACCCTTTAACTACAAAATCACAACAAAAAGTAGAACATTTATCAATACATTTTTCACTTTCCATGATTCATGCTTACTTTCTATTTCTTTCAGGGGGCGTCCAAATATCACGCAATCGTTTTTTTGTGTTGTTATTAGGCGTCATGTTTGACCACCTCTCCTTTAAAACAATTACGTCTACAATCGGTTCCCATTTTTTTTTGTATCGTAAATTAGCGCACAATTTTACATTGGCAATATAATTGATTAGAAAGGTTGAACCTTTTTTTTTTAATTGGGGAAGAAAGTACGAAAGACTTTGTTTCCAATTGTATGTAAATAGCTTTGTAAACAAATATTTTGTTATAAAACCATAGTTTTGCTTGGAAGCTATGCCAAGTTGATCAAATAAACTTTGAGATAAGCGATAAGATTAGTTCTATCTGTACGACAAACATGCACGGTAGATTAACTTTATATACAGAAAAATATTTCGAACGTTCACATTATCGACAGTGCCTTCAATTAAGCAAGCCACTCATTGATTAAGCAAATCTTTTTACCGGGTGGATAAAAATTGGCTTGTTTATTTTTTTAAAAATAATTTTTCGATGTAATAAAAATGTTATCATTTGCAAAATTTATATGTATTCTCGCGGCCATGGTGCACTTAGGGTCAACAGGTTCGTACCGTTAAAATAAACATAATTTTATCCGTTATACATAACATAGTGCAAAATGGATATTACTGGTTTACCGAAACAATTGTAACGCATTGAAATGAACATTATAGTCAGTATTAAGAATAAATATTACTGACCAGTTCGGCAAGTGACATGTTTGCAAAGTCTGTGCGATTATTTAATCTAAAAGACAGAATAGTAAACATTTTCTTTAAAAAACAAGGAGAAACGTTAACTTCGGTGGAACTGAATCTTAAATACACGTCACATGAATTTTGAAATAGTTTATGTGTAATCATTAGACATAACTTTGAGACTGGATGGATGGGGGTCAATGGTCTGATACAACTAATTTATACATTTAATTTTCTTGAAAATATCAGAAAATGAGAGATAAGTTTGTATAGGGCTGTATGTCATAGTGGCCCGATCCTTGGCCCGTCATCGTCATCGGACGCGTTGTCATGAAGAAACAAAAAAACAAAACTCAGAGGTAATAACTAATGGACAGCTGTAAAACAATTTATAATTGACAGATGTTATTTCACAAGCCTTTCGAAGGATAGGGGCTGTCCAAAAATAATAAGGATTTGATATTTGTGGCACCCTCTGTGTCAGGCCGGGCTTTTTAATCAGCCTAATACATATTTTCATACAAAAAATTCGACAATGGATGACATAAGAAGTGTTTTCACTCAATTTTCAATAATTCAAAAATTTGAAAATGGGCGGTAAGTTAGTATGGGGGCTACATTATTTGTTACGGGTATAAAAAAATTTGAAAATGGGTGTTGACTTTTTTTGGGGGCTATATGTGATAATGGGCTGATCTTTATAATATCAGTACAGTAAAGATAGGATGATTTTAAATGATATTAGATTCATAAATAATTACTATTTTCACAAAAAAAAAAAATACAAAATGGGCGGAAAGTTCATATGGGCTCATACCTAAAAATGGGCGTGGTGACTAAGTTTTGAAATCGAAAGACGTTAGAAGTATTTTTACCCAATTTGGAGTGATTACATTCATGAATAATAGCTATTTTCAAACAAAAAATCTTAAAAAAATGTTAAGTTTGTATGGGGGCTTTAACTAAAAATGGACGTGGCACTTTTATTTTTCATACTTGGAGTGAAAAGCTTAAGCTCTGAATTTCTGCTTCATACAATATCTTTTAAACTTAACGAATAAACTGCGAAGAGACAAACAAACAGACGGACAGACAGACGGATATGGCTAGATCGATTCGTCGCGTCGGGCAAATCAAGAATATACATATATTTTATGGGATCTACGATGACTCTTTAATGCGTTACAAACTTTCAGACAAACTGAATATACCCTTCACACAATGTGTAAACTATTGAATCCAAGCCATCCCTTGTTCAAATTTTACCTGAACATCTGATGATCATTAATAAACAAAACCAAGATGTGGCGGGTATTTGAGCTTTGGTTCCACCGAAGTTAACGTTTTTCTTGTTTAATATTAAAAAAAATTATATAACCGAAGGGTATATTAAGTGTGCAAAAATATATTACAGGTAAAATGATGCATGAAAGGCCCTATAAATTATAATATATGTATATGTATATTCTTTATCACCATTTAAAGTAAAGGGTGGTTAAATTTCAAGGGCCGATGTTGATTTTGAATAAAACACGAATTATTTAGGAAATTATTGACATTTCTTTTTATTATGATATATTGGTATGACTCAATTATTCAAGGAACAAAATATCGGCCAAATGGCCGCCACGGCTTCGGCGGCACACGTCCATCCGATGGTCTAAATTTTCGATGACGCTGAGGCATAATTTTGGTTCAATTTAGTTAATGTGCCGAATTATCTCATCCTTTAGCTCTTGAATTGTTGTTGGCTTATTGGCGTACACCTTTTCTTTCAAATAACCCCAAAGAAAGAAGTCCAACGGTGTCAAATCACATGATCTTGGCGGCCAGTTGACATCGCCGCGACATGAGATTATTCGGCCATCAAATTTTTCGCGCAAAAGAGCCATTGTTTCGTTAGCTGTGTGGCAAGTGGTACCGTCCTGTTGAAACCACATATCGTCCACATCCATATCTTCCAATTCAGGCCACAAAAAGTTTGTTATCATCTCACGATAGCGAACACCATCCACAGTAATTGCCGGGCCAGCCTCATTTTCGAAGAAGTACGGCCCTATGATGCCGCCAGCCCATAAACCGCACCAAACAGTCACTCTTTGTGGATGCATTGGTTTTTCGACAATCACTCTTGGATTCTCATTCGCTCAAATACGGCAATTCTGCATATTGACGAATCCACTGAGGTGAAAATGTGCCTCACCACTGAAGATGATTTCCTTCGAAAATTGATCATCCACTGTTGCCATTTCGTGCCTCCATTCTGACCATTGACGACGCTTGAAATGGTCAAGAGGCTTTAGTTCTTGAGTCAATTGAACCTTGTAAGCTTATAAATGCAAGTCTTTATGCATAAAATTCATCAACGACGAGCGTGAGAGGTGCAATTGTTGGGCACGACGACGAGTTGAGGTGGACGGCTCTTCAGCCACACTATCGCGAACAGCAGCAATATTTTCTGCAGTACGAGCTGTACGAGCATGCACTGGTGTTTTCACATCTCCTACAGACCCGGTTTTTCCGATTGTACGCACATTTGGACGATTAAATTGACCGAAAAAATCACGAAGTGCACGATATGCATTTTGATTTGAACGCCCATTTTCATAATAGGCCTGAATAACTTTAACGCGTTGTTCGATTGTGTATTTTTCCATGGTTCAAATTGAGTTAGTCTGAAGTTGAGAAATGTCAAAAGAAATGCAGGATAAAACTTAACGTTTAGGTGTGGTTCACATTCAACATTGGCCCTTGAAATTTAACCACCCTTTAGATTTGATCTAGCTATATCTGTATGTCCGTTCGTCCAAACGCTGCCCGTCGTATGAAACGATTTATTTCGAGGAAATGTTGCCACACTATCTGAAACTTATAACCAGTTTTTAGGTCAATTTTAAAAGATACCCTTATACAAACCAACCCCAAAATTTTTAGTTTTTTGTATGAAATCTCAAGAAACCAATCAATTAAATTCAAACAATAAAATTTAAAGTTTGACACGAAATTTATAGAACGCCTATCTCATGTGTATTCCGGTATAATAGCCCCTTAGTTTAAGAATCAACTATTGCAGTTTGCAACCGTGCATTATATCAAATATGTTTCAAAATCGCCACAGTTTTATTAAGCTTTCTTTAGTTTCGGTTATGATTTTTTTAACCCAAAAGGTCGAAATTCAATTGTTCGCCTACTCTTATATTTCCTCTTAAGATCATTTACCATATTAAATAATAAATTAATTATAATATTTAATTAGTTACTATGGTTGTTATTATGAGATGATTATTTCAAAGAAAAATTTTGTTTTTATTTTTCTTTATTTCAGGCTTCGCTTCCTGAAGATCTATTTTACACGGCGGGAGTTGTAGAATTTCGTGCTGCCAATAATAATTTGACACCTCAGCAACGACTTGAAATAAATCTTGATAAATACCTTCAAATAATTGCATTAAAAGTGGATGCAGAACCAGATATAATCATTTTTCCAGAAAGCACTTTAAATAGTAACGAAGAAGCAACGTTCGTACCTAATCCTTCTATAAATCTTATAGTACCTTGTGACGATGATAATAATATATATCACACACTGCTAGTGCGCCTATCGTGTCAGGCGAAACTCTATACTAAGTACATTGTCGTCAATCTATTTGAAAAGGTTCAATGTCCGGACGATCCGGATGATTCGCGCCCATGTGCCAGCAATGGATTGAATATCTACAATACAAATGTTGTGTTTGATCGCAACGGTGCAGTAATTTCACGCTACCGTAAAGTTCATCTGTACGGCGAGCCTCGTAATACTACCTATTTACCAGAAGCGGGTGTATTTGATACCGATTTTGGCGTACGCTTCGGACATTTCATATGTTTTGACATTCTCTTCTATACACCAGCCCAAGAGCTGGTAGATAAATATCAAATTACCGACTTCATCTTTCCGTCAATGTGGTTCTCGCAGCTGCCGTTTCTTACTGGTACGTTGTTTTTTATCTTATTTTTTTATTAATGAGTGTCTAGACAGGTTTGCATGTACATACAATGTACAATATAAACAATTAGTAATTATCAACAAACTTTGTTATCTGAAGAGATTTTGCAAAAAATGTTATTTTTGTTTTATAAATTCATTGCTTTCTTTAAAAATAGGAACAAAGGCTATAAGTTTTGTCAGTAAAACGTGACTTGCACCAATTCTTTATTTTTGTTATGGTTTTATTGAGATAACACAATCATTTCATCTTTTTCAGGTGTTCAGTTTCAACATTCATGGGCATTTGGAAATAACGTAAACTTACTCACAGCTGGGTCCAACAGACCGGAAGTTGGTTCCAGTGGCACCGGCATTTATAATGGTCGTCATGGATCTGTGGTTGCAGTAATGAATAACATTTTATATAATGCAAGTGCTAAGCAGCCATGGAGTGCTTCATACAATGTGGATGTCGGTCGTCTTGTCATAAGTCAAGTACCGAAGTTCATTAAGCGAAAGAGATTCAATCGAAGTATTCGAACACAAGAAAAGAAACACATATCGCAACGTATATCACAATTCAGTAACCAAACAATGTTCCTGAAGCGTGACTATCTTGAGAATTATGAAAGTGAAATTTTAAATCTTGGCAAAGGAAACAGTTTGAAGCGTGAGATTTGTTCAAAAACATTTTGCTGTACATTTGATTTGGCTTGGAGGAATATCACGAATGTCACTAAGAGCAGCCAATATTACATATATCGTTTGAGTGCCTACGATGGATCGCGTAATGAAGCTGGTGTTGAATTGAACTACATTAGAAATTGCGCACTATTTTCATGCATCAGCGATGACATAATGGACTGTGGCAAATTATATTCAGCAACTATAGCAACCGATATTGAGCCACAAGTCGTGTTTACTAAATTAGCGATTGACGTGCAGTATCCTCATTCCGATGAATTTTTGCTTATGCCGAACAGTCTCAAAGAAGATTTGTTTCCGTTAGAACCAAACCAAATTGAATGGAAAGAACAAAGGGATGGGTAAGTTTGTATTGTTATACACCGCTTAGGACAAGGCCAAAGTTTACAAAGTAAACATTTGATATCACTTCTATGTATGTTCTAAAATTCAAAGATATATTTAAAGTTTGACACAGAATCTCTTTGGGTTAGTTTAAAATATCTTACGTAAAAAGCGTAGCATTCTTTTAAAGAAATATGTATAAATATATCGGAAAGGATCGTCACATTAGTTTCACCATTTTGAAAATCCAATCAGCGACCCTTAAAACCCTTTGTACAATTGCAATTTTCATAATATCTGACTGAAGCTTTCATTAAGTTAAAATATACCAAAAACGCCTCCATACTCTAACGGCACATACTCTCCATACTTTGAGGGTCACATTTTAAATAGCATAACTTAGTTTTTAGGTAATTTTCCGTACATTTTACAGTACTTTTTAAAAGTTGTAAACAACTTTTTTTATTAAGTGTTTAAAAATGTCTTGGTTGAGGTTGTTCATATAATAAACCCTTACTCTGCCCTACTTTTTGCAAATACATCCTCCATCAATAAATTATGATAAGAGCAACGTAAAGAAAATAAAAAGCTTGGTGCTCACAAAAAATGTCCAATACATTGCAATGCAATGGTAATTTCATTTGGATCAAAAAAATTTTTGACAAATACTTCGGTCAATATCATTTTACAACCAAGATATTATCTTCGTGTAGTAACGTATGACTTCTGATTGTTAAACGTGTTTACGGATTTTAATGTGAAGCAGTGCCCACATATTCTCATTTATAAAATGATCGGTTGACAGTAGCGCAGATGGTATTAGTTGGATACCGTTCCAGACGAGCCAGGACCAAGTTATTTACCATGTAATTTATATTCGATAAAGACAAAGTTTGCAATATCGGCAGCTGTCTAGGTGGTCCATACGATTTAAAGTCAACGTGAATACAAATATCGTTGGTTCAAAGATAGAGAGAAAATAAGCCGTGAGCTACTGTGCTACGAATATACGAATTACGAATATAACGAATATTTTAAGGTTATATTGTCATGAAAATCTTGGGAACAATTTGGATCATGAATTCGGAAACACCGTGCAATAATCGTTCGGGTACATTAAGTTAGGTCACTAGTTCTGAAGATTTTTTTTGGGCTATATAACGAAAATTCATTAAAATTGCACAGAATTATTCCATCAACCATTTTATAACCGAAAATGTAAAAAAAAATCTTGTTTTTTACGTTTTTGAATTAGAATATTTCAAAAATTCTGGCGATGGAATCATTCAGGGCGCTCTTTCGTAATCAGCTCAATACAATCCTTAAGATGCACGATGTCCAGCCTTTGGTTCCGGTCTTTCGTCAAATTTTGTCGTCCTATGTTATCTATCAAGCGCGAATTTAATTATTATTAATTATTGAATTTCTATTATTTCAGCCAATTTTACAAAATACGTTATTCTGTTACTGGAGAGATCTCAAATATTTTGACTTTTGCAACCTACGGAAATTACTATGATGATAAAGGCACAGCGCAGTGCGAAATAGATGCGAAAGGTCATTGCAAAAGGGGAGCGGCGGCAGTTCAACGGATTAATGTTGGGCTTATATTAGCTACGATACTACTTGGATTCCTCCATCTGTAATTTATTTATCAATAAGAAATAAAAATAAATTTGAAATATTATTGATGCTATTTTCTATTTATATAGAAATTTTGTTACTGTGCTTAGAATCGAGCATCGAAGATCTCATAAAGTTATTATATTTCTGTTTAGAGGGACGAGAGCATATTATTGCGTTTTTTTAAATATTTTTTAATTGCAATTTTTTGATATTTTTTCCAATTTTGAAATATGAATTGCGAATAAAATACTCACACCTTGATGAAAAAAGATTTTACGAAGAATTTTTTCTCACAAACGTTCCCAACGCCACACATCAGGACCGGGAGTATCAACATCTTGAAAAGCTTAATTTTTGTTGTTCTGGACAAAACGCTAATTCGCATTTGCTTACTGAGACCAAAATAGCATCGGTTAGCCAGAGTAATTGCTCGTCTGATTTCCTATTTGATGTCATTGTTCTCGGATGCTTCTTATCTTAAATAGACAAAGTTTTTTACAACCTTCTTCATACTCACAGATTTTCCAACGCTTGTTGTTGATTTGCAAGTACATACTAGGTACTTTTCAATCTCTCGAAACACCTGCTGACTGTACGATGATTTTTGCCGATTATGTCAAAGTCATCGGCATATGAGAGCAGCATAGTTCCTTTGTAGAAAATATTGCCCTTCCGGTTAAAGTTTAGACATTTACGTAGTATATACTCCATCAGTAGATTGAGGAAATCGCACGACAACGCATCGCCCTGTCTAAAGCCTCTCTCTTAGTATGAAAGGGGTAAATGACATTTTTACCAACTCTGACAACGCTTTGGGAATTAGCTAGCGTCATCATACACAGGCGAACAATCTTCGCAGGTATACCAAGTTTAGTCAGTGCGTAGTACAACTTTGATCTTATTAGCGAGTTGAAAGTGGCTTTGAAGTCGACAAATATGTGGAGTGTGCCGATTCTTCTTCGTTCTAAAACCACAGCCATAAGTTATACATACTTATGGCACCAGACTGTTACACAGTATGCCGGATAGAATTTTATTGGCGTTTTCCCCTCTTCCTTTCCCTTGGTATCGCTCAACAACAGCTAGTGTTGCTCCCGATTGCAGGTTTCGCTCCGAGGTTTAGCATAACCAATAGCCTCTTTGGCCGCTGTACTTAATGAGTTGGATGTATGGTTCTTCGGTGGTACCGAAGCTTAAATACCCGCCACACGAATGTAAAAAATAAATAAATAAATAATGACGCGATATATTTTTATTTTATTATACAATTTTATTTTACTATACAATTGATCTTAAAGCGAATATTTACAATTAGAAACCTTAAAACTATGATAATATTTACAATTTGATATTAATTCTCATATATTTACAATTTTTACATTAATATTTACAATTACTTATTTCATACTTATATATTATAACTTAAAACTATCCCGTCGTGATCACTGTATGGGGTTTCATACGTTTCACATCGCCCACCTACTAAATTTGAAAAAACCCAATCTATCTGCGTTGATTGCTTTGTTGTTGCCGCATTTCCCAAAAGAGACACTAATCCCAATTCTGCAAACTGAACTTGGAGCTGATCAGTCATTAATAATGCATCGATATTAAAGTCCCCTAGCACTACTACCTTCCCAGCATGCTCATCTATTACTTTTTTTACATCATTAAGAATTTCATTTCGAAACTCTGTAACAGGAAAAGAAGGATTCCTGTAAACCACTAAAAATGATGTATCCAAGTATTTAATGGCCAACATTTGGTAAATTTTTCCAGCATCGTTTATACTCCTTTCAAATAAAAACTCCACATTCTGGGAAATGCTTTGTTTGGCATAAATTAAAATGCCATTTGCAGGACGAATAGAACGATTCCTGGTTGCGCGATGTTGGCCATCAACTCTTCCTACTACGTCAAAACCATTTATAGTAAACTCTTCATTTTGAAGAGCCCATGTTTCGACGAAGCACAAAATACCTAATGAGCAAATAATGCTATCAGAACGAATGTCTTCAATACGACAATTCAGACTTCTAACATTTTGGTAGTACACACTAAGGGGCCTATTTGAAGCATCAGACAAGTAATCGTATTGTGGACTTAAAGCTTTTTCACCACGGAGATTGTTCAACTCAGTTTGAACAATATCTGAAGATCCGAATGGACTTGGTGCATCAAAATCTCCTATAATGAAAAGACCAGAAGCACTGGTTGCCCTACTGCAGGCCACGTAAAGTGCAGCTCTGCTCATACCCCTTCTGGTATGTACTGCTACTTTTTCATAAGTGGCTCCTTGGCTCTTATGAATAGTTATTGCCTCTGCAGGAACAACTGGGAACTGATTTCGTTCCACGGATACTTGTTCGTTCTTTTTGAACTGAAAAGCTCGAACTATTTTTTCAATTGGGGTCCAGTCACTATTTATGGGGTGTCTCCTTTTTGACCTAGCTATTACTCCTACTGAGGACTCCGAAAATTTTACCCATAGCGTGCTTATGACATGTTGCAATCCATGCACTCTTTGCTCAATGTGCATAAGCTCGCCAGTTGCGCCATTGACCAAACCATCGCTGGTATCGATGTTTACGGTCACCATATATTTTGCCGATTTTTTCAGCTGAAGCCTGTAGCACAGCCCTTGAGTTTCGGAAGTTTTAAACTCTTTCACAACTTCCAAAACTTGCTGCTTGCTCCTTTCAGATAAATTGCCCGCTTTAATTGTATCCTTTGCCGTGGATATAAATTCCTCTTCATTTATCTGTGACAGCTTCAAAGAGTTGTACTGAATAACTTCAGCATTAGAATAAAATAAATGAATGGCATCTCTTGGAACTACATTCATTTGGACAACTCTTTGTTTAAATAACTGAATGTCATTTTCGGTCATTTTGCCCTCAGACATATTGTTTAATGCTACAGCAAAATTTGAGTCTTCACGTTGACGCATAATTTCCGTGAGCTCAAAAAAATTTAAAAAGAGTCCCAAAGAGTGCTTCCAACAATAGCACTATACGGATCGCTCCTATTTGGCTTAAAAATCCATCGATCGCCAACTGGGGAAAGTTGCTTGAGGTCCCCAAACACAATAATCGATATTCCTCCAAAGAAATTATTATTTTTAAAAATTTGCTTAAGACGGCAATCCAAATACGAAAACATTTTAGCGCCGACCATAGAAATTTCATCAATAATGATTACCTGAAGGTCCATCAATTTAGAATACATTGTGTTGACAATGTCGTTGCTGAGGGGACGTAACTCGGTCGAAGACTGATTGACCGGCAGTGAAAATATTGAGTGGAGAGTAAGTCCACCAATTCCAAAAGCAGCCTTCCCAGTTGGCGCACAAAGAAGAACTTTCGCCGACTCTGGGTTGCTGCCAGCAACTTGATTGGCTCTAAAAGTCAGAGACTGATAGATAGCCGAAATGAGTCGGCTTTTACCAACACCAGCACCACCACCAACGTATTCATGGAATGTTTGTTTTGCTTTCACGTTGTGCATAACATGAGCAAAGTATTTGCGTTGCCTAACATTAAGGGAACGAACCATGGCAAAAAGGTCATTTTCAGGAATTAGAGGGGGCAATTTAATCAACCGAATTTCCTCTACTGAGTTTTCTTCAACTAAGTGAGGATCAAGAATATTAATGTTTTCGTCAACTTCCGGCACGGCGAGAGCTCTAAATTCTTCGTCAAGGAACGGAGTAGGTAAAACTTCAACTTGATCGTCCAAATTTTGCTCAAGTTGCAAACCCTGAAGTACCTGCTCCAATTCGTGTTCCTCAAACTGGTCGAACATTCGCCTATTGTGCTCAATAACATTTTTATTCACAGAACAGGAATGCTCATTATCGTTACTAATAAGTTCATCCTGCTCATTTCGCCATGGAAGGAAAAGCATTTTCATTTCCCGGAAATAATCTGACCTATGGGTTTCTACGCTGTAGTGCCTCCATCTTAAAATTAAAGCCTTGCTTCTCTTCTGGACCCACCCAGAGTTATCTTTCAGTTTATATTTTCTGGATTCAACTGCCTCATCTTCTTGATCTAACTCATCATAATCTTCATTGCTTGTTGAGCGACCATCTTTTATAAATTTAAAATAAGCTGCAAATGATGCTAGGCATTCATTTTCAAGAGCATCATGCCTTTGGATATAATGATCCAACAAGTTAGGAACATATATATTTGTGGAATTAGGCGGAAGTAATTCAAGTTCCCGCTTGGACTTTAGCATTCTAACCCTTTGGTCAGGATGTGAAGTATTTACAAATATTTCACCATGGCTAGCTTCGGAGAGATGCAACCCTAAAATATTATATGTTGCTTCCTGTGCAGAAATCTCTGTTCCATTGACAAATTTATTGCCAATGTGCTGCAATTTTCTTTTGACGGAAAATTCGCCTTCATTTATATCCTGCATGGCTTGCTGAAGCAACTTCGATACGCCTCTATTAGACTTATTAATGTAGTTAATAATATAACTACAGCAGGCATATGCATCTAATATGAACTGAATGTCCATATTAGCTTTGTGTAAGCGAAGAATATCGGAGTTATATGCGTTAAGCATTCTGTCAGAAAATTTTCTTCGTAAAAATATTTGAGGTTTCTTTAGACTTGAACGAAGGGCAAGTTTATAAGCCTCATAATTAGTTGATAATTTTTCTAAGAAATTATCGAAAGTATTAAGATGATTTATTTCATCAGAAGATAAATTTGGTTGATCTAAGACCTCTTTAATATGTTTGAAAAGTGACTTATGACTCTCTATATCTGCGTCCTCCTCAAGGGGGAAAAGTATTTCGGTTTGGGCCATGGGTGGGTATGGCATATTGAATCTACAGGTGTTTTGTCCCTGCACTTGCCTTTTACAAGTGCGAGTGTGCCGATGTCGTTGATATTCAATGACATCGGACACTTCTAAATTGTCACCGTCAGTCGTTATAAACCTATCAACAAAATTAATAATTGGCTCAACGACTTGACCTCCAGCAGAGTTTTCGAATTTCGGAGCGTCTTTTAGCCAGTACATACCATGGCAATGTGGTGACCCCCTGTGTTGGAATTCTATTCTCCAATAGAAATCGACAACCTCGTGTTCACCAAAAATGTAGGACTTAAAAAGTTTAAGAAGTTGACGGAAACGATGGTCAAAATAACGGGAACAGGTTACAGGGTCTGACCGTATAAGTCTCGCTTTCTCAGTGGCTTCAAGATTGGCCGCTTCTTCTTCTGTTCTATCCCTATTATCTACTACTTTAGATAAAATAACTAACAATTCATGCCATTTTGTTTCGGCAGCGGACACTGTTATAAAAAAGGTCGGAAGACCAAACTGGCGAATCATTGCCAATACTTTCTTCTTCTCAGCTTCCCAATGTGCCGGAGAAGATCTTAAGCCTTTCAAAATATGGTAGCCCTCGTCGTGCTGTACGAGATTATTTACAAAGTTCTCGTCTAAAGCATTTTCTACAGTAACAGACCTAAAATTGGACTTTTTGCGAAGGCATGTGGAAATAGCGGACTTTACTCTATTAAGTTCGTAGTACTTGTACATCCAGAGCACTTTATCTACTCTGGCGCATCTACGATCGAATCTCCTAATTTCAGACCTAGCTATTTTACTATACGTAGTAGTACTTTTTCTCTTTACCCCACAATAAATCGTAGGATAAGAAAGTTCCTCAACGTCTTCATCTGCAGTAATATCTTGAGGTATCCTTCCTTGACCAGGTGCCATGGCTAAACGTTCTAGTGGCTGATTCTCAATAAGATTATTTTCTAACAGAGTTTCCTGACCACCAGGGTTAAGTTCGTTTTCGCCCTGAAGGTATAACCCTCCTGCCTCTACCATTCTTATATTAGACATTTCTATTTGACGCACTAAAGTATCATCGGCCTGATCTGCTAAAAAGGGGACTACTTCCTCGACACTCATCGACTGGACCCATTCGTTTGAGATTTCTATTTGGTGTTTTATATAGAGTTCGGAAGACATTAAGAAATTTAGGGCCTCTAAAACTTTAGCTGGGCGGATGGTTTGAACCATGAAATCGTGTTGATATTCGAGACGGCGTTTCAGTGCTACCTGAATGACATGGGTGTTGTTAAATGTCCTTGGAAGGGACGTGACAGTCTCAGAGACTGAAATAGGGATATTCACAACTGCGCCTCTAATCGCGCATTGTTGTTGATACCCAAGTGCAATAATCCGCATAAAGGGAATGCGTGGAGAAATTAAGCGTTCCTCAAGGCATGTAAGGTCGCTTAGGCATTCAGGTACTTCAGGAAAATCTAATCCTTCAGATAAACAGATGTTCGGTATTTTACCTGACTTGCCCACAGTACGGTGGCAAGTAGTGCAAAAATAAAATCTACCTGAGGGGTTAGGGAACCTTTCGGATAAATAAAAGGCTTTATCAAGGGGAAGAGAAGGGTACTTATTGCTAATAAAAAATTTGTTTAAAAAACTCACCTGGTGTTTAAACCATAGTCCACCGCAACATATACAAATTTCCGTGGGTCCTTCTTTGATGTTCCTCAGGTAGTTGCGTTCCGAGTTCTGCCTATTAAGTTGCCGCTGTAGTTGTTGCTGCTCCATGCGTCCTTCTGGTGATAGTGACTGCCTGTTCTGTGCATTCCTTACTGTCTGCCTGCTGCTCTCTTCCGCTCTATGTTCTGGTGTGCTCCTATATATAATTACTCGATCCTGTGCCATTTGTTGTATCTGTTGCGCACGTTCTCTGGCCTGTAAACGTGTCACTCTCCTCTGCGATGAATTAATAACTTGCTCCTGTCTTCTTCTTATTGGGTCAAAGCGTCGAATTCTCCTTGTCGCTGCGTCCCTTTGACGTTCTTCGCTTCGAAGTTGGTGATTCTGTCGACGTTGCGAACGAGCAGTTGCATCACGAATCTGTTCCAGCTGCCTCCTCTCAGGATTTTCGCGGCGTTGAGAGTGTTCGGCTGTGTTACGCAACTGCTCTTCTTCCCTATATACCGGATTTTCGCGGCGTTGAGAATGAGCAGTGGCATCGCGAATCCGTTCTACCTCCCTCATCTCAGGATTTTCACGGCGGAGAGAGTGTTCGGCTGTGTTTCGCAACTGCTCCTCTTCCCTGTATACCGGATTTTCGCGGCGTTGAGAGTGAGCACTGGCATCACGAATCCGTTCTAACTCCCTCATCTCAGGATTTTCGCTGCGTTGAGTGAGCACTGGCATCACGAATCCGTTCTAACTCTCTCATCTCAGGATTTTCGCGGCGTTGAGAGTGAGCACTAGCATCACGAATCTGTTCTAACTCTCTCATCTCAGGATTTTCGCGGCGTTGAGAGTGAGCACTGGCATCACGAATCCGTTCTAATTCTCTCATCTCAGGATTTTCGCGGCGTTGAGAGTGAGCACTGGCAACACGAATCCGTTCTAACTCCCTCATCTCAGGATTTTCGCGGCGTTGAGAGTGAGCACTGGCATCACGAATCCGTTCTAACTCTCTCATCTCAGGATTTTCGCGGCGTTGAGAGTGAGCACTGGCATCACGGATCCGTTCCAGCTGCCCTCATCTCAGGATTATCGCGGCGTTGGGAACGGGCCGCTGCATCGCGCTCTCGTTCAGCTTCACGGTAGATGGGATTACTGCGAATCGTGGCAAGACGAGTCGTATTTCGCTCAATAATTTCTTGCCGATTTTGCGAATAGTGTTGTTGGAATCGGTTGCGTTGTTCCTGCCGACGTTGTTCAGCGGATTTTTTGTTTAAACGCGGCATTTTGTTCTTTTTTGTTTTGATAAAATTTTTTAAAGACAACTAAGACACAATTTAACACACTTTTAATGTTTACACTTTTTACTCTTTTTACACTTTTACACTTTTTTATACTTTTACACTTTTTAAACTTTTACACTTTTACACTTTTTTACGTCTTTTACACTTTTACAGTTTTTACATTTTTTTACACTTTTTAAACTTGTACACTTTTTACACTTTTATTTAATTTATTAAATGCGTTATTATATTCATTAATTATCTAATATTTTAATTTACCCAGTATTAAAATATTTTTTAATTTTTTAATCTTTAAACAATTATTATTATTTTTTAAATATTTTAATTTACCCTTGTTTATGCACTTTTGTTTTTAGTATGGAGACTAAAACACTGGTAATACTTGTAGGACTTTGTTACGTCGAATCAGAGTTGAATTAAGCAAAAATTATTTTTGTTTAAAATTATTTGTAGTGAAATTCTCACTTTTGTTTTTTAACCGCACTACGTGTGATCAATTTGAAAGTCGCGAAAGAACTGAAGTCTTTATGAAAATCATAAAAAATATGCCCAATGGGTGGAATTTGAGGTGGGTAATAAACCATCAGGTGCAACAGCCAAAAAGAGAGGACCGTCCAAAATAAGGTGTTTTGTTTTAGTTGTAACGCAGGTAGGAAATGCGCTCCTACTGCTAGCATGTTATGTAAAAAGAAATAATTGTACAGGCTAGCCTATCTACCTGCGTATGGCATCCTATAGACAGATAGACTACGTGCTACTACAACTAGCACAGCTACCTGTGTGTAAAAAGGGATACCTTCCATATGACATATTTATTGACCTTAGAACACCATTTTTCCAAATCATAAATGTGATATTAAACAGGTACCAGTAATTGCTAGAGTAATAAATCAATTCCTTTAAACATTTATATATTTATTTAATTGATGGCAGGACTGAATCCCGCTTTTATATCAAAATGTAAATCATCGCTTTTTTGTAAATCTAAAGAATTAGTACGCGGGTTTAAACGACAATTATATAGTTTAGAGGTTCGATCTAAATCATTTATACTGTTTTTTTTAAACAAAGTTTTAAATTTTAAAATAATATCTTTAAAGCAATACGAGTAAAGCGTGACAAAAATTGGAAAGTTGCTGGAAAGTTTGAATGAAAATAATATTTCGCAAAGGTGTTGGGTTGGGTTAATGGTTCATATAAAAACCAAATACACGTATGTTCATACATATGTAAAAAATTGAGCTAAAAATTAAGATATAAGAATAATATTCTTAAAAAAAAAAAAAATAAATAAACAATATGTTATAGTTGCCCGATCCGTATCATATCGGTAGCATACATTTATGTTGATGTATAGTATGTATGTGTTTTCACCCAATTTGGAGTTAATATATTCATAAATATTATTGTTTTTCATACTAAATATCGAGAATGGGGGGTAGGTTGTATGGGGGCTATACCTAAAAATAGGCGTGTCATCTTGATTTGGATATTGGATGACATTAGAAGCGATTTTACACAATTTGGAGTTAATGCATTCATATATAATAACTATTTTCATACACAAACTCGAAATATAGTGGTAAGTCTGTATGGGGGGCTAAACATACAATTTTTTTTTCAACTATAATACTCTTCACACTATGTGTGGCGGGTATAAAAAATGGAAGGTGAGTTTGTATGGGTAGCATATTCATAGTATAACAGTAGAACTGATTTTACCCAGATTGGAGTGAATATATCCATAAATAAGTACTATTTTCATACAAAATCTGAAAAATGGGCGCTAGGCTTGTATGGGGACCATATCAAAAAATGGGCGTGGCACCTTTCTTTTGATATTGGATGCCATTAGAAGTGTTTTTTACCCAATTTGAAGTAAAAACATTCATATTTAATAGCTATTTTCATACAAAAAATCAAAAAAAGTGGTAAGTTTGTATGGGGGCTATATCTAAAAATGGGCGGGGCACCTTTCTTCTGATATTGGATGCCATTAGAAGTGTTTTTACCCAATTTGTAGTAAAAACATTCATAAATAATAACAATTTTTATATAAAAAATCGAAAAAAAGTGGTAAGTTTGTATGGGGGCTATATCTAAAAATGGGCGTGGCACCTTGGTTCTGATATTGGATGCCATTAGGGGTTTTACCAATTTATAAAAATCATTTTTTTTTTGTATCTATATTAAATTTGTATAAAATACATTCAAAAAAGTATTTTCTATATAAAAATCAAAAAAGTGGGTGGCACCTTGGTTCTGACATACAAACTGCCTAGGAACACAAAAAGCTTAAGTTTAAAATTTCAGGTCAATATCTTTAAAACTTTCCGAGAAAAACTCATTGCAACAGACAGACAGACAGACGACGGACGGACGGACGGACAGACAGACGGACATGGCTAGATCGATTCGTCTCGTCGAGCTGATCAATAATATATATACTTTATGGGGTCTCCGATGCCTCCTTTAATGCGTTACAAACTTTCCGACAAACTGATAATACCCTTCACACTATGTGTGGCGGGTATAAAAATCAAAAAGTTTTGTTGCTACTCAAAATTGTGAAAAATTGTGTTTTTTGGGATGAGGCGCATTTTTGACTAAATGGCTATGTCAACAAACAAAATTGTCGTTATTGGTGTGAGACAAACCCACAAGTCGTTCATGAAACACCATTACACCCTCAGAAACATTAAGATAAAATTATTTCGTGAACAGTTCGATGAGTCGGTAATGTCGTGAAATGGCCCTAACAATTGTCCACTAAGATCGTGTGACTTAACACCATTGTCCAACAAACTAGCAACAATTGATGCACTTGAGGTCAATATTCGAGTCACTATTGTTGCTATTCCAGCGGAAATGTTGCACCGAATCATCGAAAATTGTAAGGATCGTATAAGGCAGTTCAAGAAAAGTCGTGGTGGTCACCTGAACGATATTATGTTTAAATCATAAATATCATAAAATTTCCCATCAAATGAATAAAACTATTACACACTATTTTTGGCCAAAATTCTTGTGTTTTTTTTTAATGGCCACGGATACTAATAAAATTAACGAAAGCAATGAACTGTAGCAAAAAGTTAAGTTACAAAGAAACTTTCACCACTTCATTTGATTACTATGGCCATACAAACGGACCCCACATCAGTGCAAGATATATATTTTTTATAGGTTGACAAGAAGATGTTAAGGTTAAAATTGAACCATTGCACAACCCAATATAAATATAATTTTTATAAGTATATTCAGCCAGGAGTATGCTCGACTGCAAGATACCCTTTACCCAATCTTCATATACCTTAAGGTAAGTCCTATCTTTGTATATACCTTATTGTATTGGATTTTCAAAAAAAACTTGAAAAATGGGGTAAATTTGTATGGGGGCTATACCTAAAATTTTGTTGGTCCTACCCATATTGGGATATTTTATTGGGACTATCATAGACATAATTTATAGTAAATTTAAACTTCCTAGAATAAAAAATAATGACGTTTTTATGCAAACACCCAAAATTTTGGGGTACATTTGTATGGGGGCTATACCTAAAATTTTGTTGGTCCTACCCATATTGGGATATTTTACTGGGACTATCATAGACATAATTTGTACTAAATTTGAACTTCCTAGAATAAATAAATATGACGTTTTAATTCAAAAATCTAAAATTTTGGGTACATTTGTATGGGGGGGTACCCGTTAAAATGGGTCTAGAGAAAAACCGTTTGCAAGTGAACACTTGACGGCTCAGGAGAGTCTAAGTTTCCAATATGGTGGCCCTATCTCTTATAGTCTCCGAGATAATCTCTCTCATACGGCAGACAGCAGGAAAGACAGACGGACGGACGGACAGACAGACATAGCTAGTTCAACTCCCCTTCCAGTGCTGATCAAGAATATATATACTTTGTAGGGTCTATCTTGCCTCCTTCTGTCTGTTACATACATTCGCACAAACTTAATATACCCTTATACCCTTTGGGTACAGGGTATAAAAATGTAATGTATGAATTAAGATATTCCAAAGATAGTAGGAAATCTTCATGGGAAAGGGGAATTGTTTTACTCCAAATTTAACGCGTGCGGGCCACGGGCAGTAATGAAAAAATCAAAACTACTGGATCGTTTTTTCAGTGAGTGACATAGGCTATATATTTTATACCTGTGCGAAGTCGGAGCAGGCCGCTTAATTTTTATATATATAAAACGTTTACAGTTTTTCTGTAGTGTATTTAGTATCACCCGGCTTCGCAACGAGTGCAGTCGCTAGTAAATAAAAAGAAGGAAATGAGAATTTTTTAATTATTTTTTTAATGTTACAATGCACAAGTTAATGTTTCTAATTCTTTCAGCTAATTCAAAAAAATAATTATATATTTAATTTTTTTAACCTTTTAACTTGGTTTAGGAGCTATGATGTGTAGCCGATGACGATTCAATTAAAACGTTATTTTTTTCCTTGACTTTATTTTTGGCAGTCAGAATTTTGAGATACATATGTCAAATGTTAATTCAGTACCTTTGGGCTGCAAAAAGGTGCTCAAAACGCCCCCAGGAGGTTTTGAGCACCTTACGAACAAATTCTATAAAAAGCTATGAGAAAATACTATCAGAACGTTCATAGTAAATACCCGACTATGAAGATCATAAACTATGAACTTCATAGTCCTAAGAACTTTTCAGTACCCCGACGCATTAAATTATTGAAAGAATAGTTCACTCGAAGTTTTGTATCTTTACTCTAACTATAAAAATAAATGCGGATATGCATATAACTGATGTGTTATAATTTTATAATATGTATATAATTTTTGTATACATCTATAGTTTTCTTTGTATAGTTTCTTTTTCCACGAGCAAATCCTGCGTACAGCCCTGACATGCATTAAAAGATCGGTGCTATTTCCTAGGTTTTCTGCAACCTCGGCAGCTATATTATCTCAATCGTGATCCTGCTGTGTCATAGGAAAGTTTTGGACGACCCACTTGTTTAAAGCTGTGTGGCTCCTCTTGGGTATCTAAAATAACTTTCATATTTATCGATAGTCATTTTGAATGTTTTTCCTTAAATGTACACATATTTAGACTGCACTTTCGTAGATTTCTTGTGACAAAAATTCCAAAGCTTTTTATTATTTTTTATTTATTTCAGTGGTTGTTTGATTGCTTAATTTCTATTATTTAAGCTGTTCGAAAATACACTTTATAATAGCGGAACTGTTTCGGTTGTTCTCCTCCCATACGTTCAGCAGCGTTGCATGAGAAAACTCAAATTTACCTACAGAGCCGGAAAAAATAGAAAAACAATTATTAACATCAGGCGAATAAGGTGGTTGCGGAACGATATTGATTGCATTTTGGAGAAAAAGTCACGAAGAATCGACGCTGTTTTTTCAAGAAAATTTCCCCCTTTTGGTACCAATCGAGACTTGACACGTTTGAGGCCCAAAACATCTTTTAAAATGGTATTAACTGATTTTGTCGATACGCCAACTTCATCAGCAATGACTCTTATAGTTAATCGACGGTGTGCAACCACTATTTTTTTACAAACGTAAATATATTACTAATAATGACATTGACATGGAAATTTGGCCTAAATGTTATTAACAGTCCTGCCAACTCAAGAAAAAAAGAAATATCTATTTTACGAGCAGTCAATACTATTTTCCTTTTTAACGATTGCACAATCTGTCTTGAAGTCTGCACACCACCCACGTTCAACAGATTTTGCTACAGAGACAAAGTTGACTTTTATTTGTAGTACATATAGAACATCTAACATTTGTATTTGTACATGTATTGCTATATTTTGCTTTTACTGACATCTATTCTATTTCAACACAAAATCGCATATTTACCCGGCTTTGCGCATATAAAACACTTCCTTTCTCTCTTCTTCTTACTTAAGTTCTGGTGTTTTTAATCATCGATCTTAGCTGCCATTACCTTTGCTATCGGATTGTCTGTGGCGTATTCCTCTTCCAATAATTTTGCACGCATTGTCGTTAAATCGTCTTGTGCCACCATGGCAACAACAAAATTCTTAAAACTGCTTGGCAGACTAGACAGTATTGCTCACCACCTAGGAATGCTCTATATCGAAAATAAGAAGACCCGTATTTTTTTATATCGGATAATATTAAATGGTGCCGGAACGCCCCTGAAGTTTCCATGTATTATACATGAGAAATTATCACTTTTTCGTATATTTAATAAAGAAACCTGGAAAATTAATATTTTTTAACACAGCCACACAAAAAAAAATTCGTGTCATGTGCGAGGAACCAGTACGGTTTTTCAAACGGCGGACAAGGGTAGCCATTTCTAATGAATCCGAAACTGAAGTCAAAATTCTTAAGTTGGTTCGCATTCCCCTTTTTAGCCACAAAAAATGAAATTTATTTGTAAATTTTGCAACAACAAAAATAAATTAAGAAAAACGGACTTTTTTTTCTTCAATTTTAGGTCTTGTGCGGTGGACCAGGATAGTCATAACTAATGTTCACAGACGGATATCGCTAGATCGATTAATCTCGTTGAGCTTTCAAGAATATGTAGCGGGTATTAAAATTGGTTTTCTGTTTTGAGTCCACCTTTTTTTGACAAATTTTTTTTTTATATATTTCAGATTAGCACTAAGACGTGATTTGAAAAATTTTTGATCCGGGACCACATGGGGGCCTTGAAACCGGAATATTTTCCAAATATTATCCGAAATTAAAATATCTTATCAGTAATTTGGGATCAGGCTTTGATAGACTTTCTGCATTGACTAGCAAAAAGGCAGCGTTCAAGCCATTAAAAAAGTTTTCTCGGTCACAATACTTTGCTCTAACCATAAGATTAATCTTGTTGTAAAGGACTTAAAAAAACATTTTAACTTTTTCCGTAAAACTAAAACGAGTAGGAAATATGCTCATTAAATATCTCGCATGTGAAAAACGAGATTATTAGGAAAGAACAAGACAAAAGCAAAAGATGCAAAATATTTTGCATAAAAAATCTGCCTATTTTGCTCAAAGATGATAAATTGATATGAAGTAGAAGTGCCACTGCCATGTCGAATTTGATTCAATAACGACCTCTTCGCAGCTACGACTATCATATAAAAATACATCAGCTTTTGCGCTATCAAGATTGCACACATTTTTTATAAATAAATTTTAAGAATTTTCAGCTGATGTACAATCAGGATATCGGCGATTTTCACCTGATGTACAATCAGGATATCGGCGGTGACTTGATTCTTTGATATAATTTGTGGAAGAAAAAGAATTTTTATGAAAAAGATTTGAAGAACATTGAAGTTGATATAATATAAGGAAGCAAAGAAATTTCTAACTATAACTAACAAATATATTTCTATTTTAAGTGCATTGCCATGCACAACAGTGACTGTAGGTATATCTTTTAGAGTCAAAATTTGGCTGAAGAACTCGCGGTTTTCTTTCCCCGACTTTGCGGGAAATTATAGTTGCTCTACAGCCTATTGTCGGCCTTGGAAGCACTTAAGGTTTGGCATCAGCGGTTGTACTGATCTTGTGGATATCCTCTAGGATCTGGTCCTCCCAACGTGGACGTACTCTCAGCCGCTCCTTTCGATTTGATTTACGTTTTGTTTGTAAACTTTTCTTGCCGGAGCTTCTGTGTCCATCAGACACAGGTGACCAGCCCAGGACAGCCTTTTGTATTTGATGTTTCTGACTATGTCGATGTCGGTGTATAGCTTATACAGCTCATCGTTCGTGCGCATACAGATGTCATTTCCCACTCTAACTGGACCATAGAGACTCCAAAGTATCTTCCTCTATCTACCAAATACGCTTAACTCCGACTTATTCGATTCTGTTCAGGACAGGCATTATCAGCGTCTTGTAGAGTTTAATTTTTTGTTTTTCTGGGCAGAACTCTACTTCGCATTTGCTTACCAAGACCAAAATTGCTACGGTTAGCGAGAGTGATTCTTAGTTTAATTTCCTGACTTATTTTGTTGTCGTTGTTAACATCTGAGCCAAATTATATGAAGTTTTCTATAGCCTCAAAGCTGAAGTTCTCTGTCCTCAAAGACCGTCTGCGTCGTGCAGATTGTCTGCGGGTGGATAATAAGTAGTATGTCTTGTTCTCGTTCACCGTCAGTCCCATTGGACGACATTTTTTCGATGTCTGAGAACTCCCCGGTGACCGCTCGATCATTTTTGCCGATTATGTCAATATCGTCGGCATATGCCCTTCCGGTCGACGTTTGGACATTGTTTCAGAATGTACTCCACCAGGAGGATGAAAAAGTCGCACGACATGGCATCGCCCTGTCTGAAGCCTCCCTCTTGGTTGAAAGGGGTTGGAGTCATCATACAAAGGCGGATTTTTTTTTGCAGGGATACCAAGATCAGTCAGTGCTTTGGAAAACTTTGATGTGCTTGGCGTTTTTTTTCACGATCTAGCGTAGCGTAAATATGGAGTCAATGGTTGACTTCTTTCGTTTAAAACCACACTGATACTATCCAACTATACGTCCTATGTACGGTTTCAATATAGTGCACATTACGCCAGATAGGATTTTATATGTTATTGGGAGGAGACTTATTCCGCTCCACCAGAGCCTTAGTGATTCCTGGACGTCTGTAATCATGTTTTATTGTTCATCCTTGCAGAACGAAGCTCCTAACTTAATAACATAACTTTCGGTCATACGCTTAATTTTTGATAAAAACTTCGGACCTCGTTCCTGCTACCCATTACCTCAATCTCCGCCATATAGTCGCAAGCCGTAGGATTCTCTCGAAGTAGATGGGAGACCCTTGTTGAGAAGGCAGCGGCAGTCTGCTGTGACTTTAACCTACCAACCTCTAGCTTTCGTTGTATGGTAGCTCGCTTAGCGTGCGCTGAGCTGAATTAAGTACGTACCTTGGCTAGAACAAGGTAGTGTTCCGAGTCGATGTTAGGACCTCTGTACGCTCGTACACTTAGCATGCTAGCAGAGTACCTAGCATCAATCACCACATGTTCTACTTGGTTGCGGATACTTAGGTCGCCACTGCGCCATGTTGCCTTGTGAATCTCGAGATGTGGGAATCTGCTACTACTTATGATCATGTTTCTTCCCGCAGCAAAGTCGATTAGCCTTTCTCCATAACTGTTGGTGGTGTCGTCTAAGCTAAATCCTACCGATGGTTGGGCGAAATAATTCTTCTCTCTCAATTTGTGCGTTGAAATCACCGAAAACAATTTGGATATCATGCTTGGGTTAGCGGTCGTAGAGGCTTTAATCTTTGTTCATCTCATCTTTAAAATTTGTCGCTTTTGTCTACTTTCCGCTTTTTGGTTCTTTATTCAATGCTTTATAAAAAGTATTACAGTGATCGGATTTAGTTCAAATATGCGGCGTTTTGTTCGATAATCTGTTTTCATCTAGACGGCAACTTCATAATGCCCCCTTGTAGAACCGAGACGAGACGTTCATATACAGATCTAAGCCTGGAGACGAGCCTGCGTAGTTCATTAGTAACCATGAAGCCACATCCAAATATGTTTTCTCTCATGGCCACTGTAGTAAATGTCACAGGTTACTAAATTTATGCAACCGTGACCAGTCCATCGCATTTCCTGGATAGCAGTAATGTCTGCTCTGAAATTGTCGAGAGTGATAATGAGTTCTTCTATTGCACCAACTCTGTTGAGGGTTCGGAAGTTCCAGGTACACATCCGTATTTCGTGATCCTTATATCGTTTTCGGGCGTCGTTATGTTTCTTTACTCTGTTCATAAAACAAAATATTTTTAAACCATTATTTGTTGTATTTTCATAGATGGAGGCGAAAACAGATTCTATAAAAAATAACACATATCCTTCCTTATAAAAAAAACAATTGTATTGTAACTATAGAGCCAATCAAATTTTAAAAACGTTTAAAGTGTGATGCTCTCCATTGGACAATAAAACTAGGTGGGATTGTAAGCGATTTACTCGCACAGTATTAAAGATATTCAACTGAACTTAAGCTTTTGTCAGCGACAACTAATTTATATATTGAAAACTAAAGTTTCACGCCCATTTTTGGGCATAGCCCCAACACAAACTTACCACTAATTTACGATTTTTTGTACGAAAATAGTTTTTATTTTTAAATATATTCACTCAAAAAATTGGGTAAAAACACTTCTTATATCATCCAATCTCAAAACCACAGTGCCTCGGCCATTTTTTAGAATAGCCCCCATACAAACTTACCAATAATTTGTTTTTATAAATGTACTCACACCAATTTGGGAAAAGACACTAATAGTGACATTCTATGAATACACTGATATGATAAGGCTCAGGCCCCTATAAGATATAGCCCCGTACAAACTCGGCTCCTATTTTACATTGAAATTTTGAAGAAAACTTTTGTTATATGTGAGTTTTGGCTAAACCTTTGACCCCTACCTACCCATTCAAGCTCGATGTGTTATATAAGCCACTAATATACACAGAAAAACTATTCAAAGATTCGTCTGACTGGTATTTAAGCTTCGGTTCCAATCGAAGGTAACGTTTTTCCTTGTTGGTATTAAAAACTCATTTTATATAAACCATTTTATTTAATCGAAGTAATAGTAACTAAGAAATAACATGCCTTAGTCTTTCGTTTTCATAACATAAAACAAAGTTTCTTTGTATATTATTATTATTATTGTTTTTGTTTTTTAAATTGGAAAACTTTACGTAATTGCTCTTTTCAAACATACTCAATCAAATTGAATTTATCTTTTTATTTCTTGTTAATAATAAATACATATTTGCAATAATAGAATAAATCAAATAAACAACAAATATTATTTCGTTTCGGTTTCAAACCGCACAAATACAATATATCATACAATTACTAAACACAACGGCTAAAGATAATTTATTATCATTTTATGATTTCGTTTTATAAGGAAGTTCACAGGTAATCAAAAAGGATAAAACTACAAACAAAAAAAAATATGTTTATTAATGCATTTACATATGTCGCTTCTTTAATGTTTGATGAAATTAACAATTTATGTGTGTATTCGTTTACAATACTTATAGATCAATAAGAATTTTATCTAATTGTAACAATTTATAAATTCTATTTAGGCATTTATTAATTAATGTAGTAGATTGTTTGTGTAATTTTAATCAATAATGATTGAATTCACTTGTTCTTTCTTAAGTACATTGAGTAAGTTTTTGCATACATCATTGTTTGTACGCTTGAGGTATTGATAATTTCAATTTGCCTTTTGATTTAATACTAAATCCTAAATGTTCTTGTTTTTTTATTTTTTATTTTATATTTTTCTTTTGGAAGTTTAAATATTTACTGAAATATTTCTTATGAAGCTTTTTTTTTCTCTATTTCTAAGAATATTTAAAAATAAAAACAACTTCAATGCATGTAAGCAAACGACACATATTATCCTATCTTGTGACAACTTTACAATACAAACTTTTAATTATCGCAGGACTACAATATACTAACTGACTTTACATATTTAAGCACATGAAACTTAAAGTTAGGAAACTATTAAATATTCATAATAAGGTCAATTCGTGTGGTTACTATTCAAGCTATTTGTAAATATTTTCAATTAAAGTGTTTTGATAGATAATAAAAGCGAAGCGACAAAATTCGCTTATAAGCGAAAAAATTTGTTTTTGCTATGATAAAAATAATATCAACGACTGTTATTGTGGATTATTCTGTTGCTGCTGCTGTTTGGATGAATCCTTGTTCTCAGGTTTCGGCAGCAGAGGGAAGAGGCGGCACTAGCGTCCCTATCATCGTGTTCTCCGTTTGCACTGGACAGCAATTTCAGACGTTACAAAACTACTAACTGAAGCATTCTCCGTATCCGCTTTTGGATTTTGACTCAGACTGTTTGTGTTTCCATCCTGAGAAATATCCTAGATAAATAAAAAAAAATAAAAATATAAATATTCGTAATCAAAATTTTCTTTGAAATAAATTAATACTTACATTATTTGTATGGAAACTTGCTATACTTTTGGTCGAATTCGGTAATTGCCGGAAACTTTGTGTATTGGCAACAAAACGTGGCTTTTCATCATCCGTAATTGAGTGAAGTAGCTAAAATAAGTTGTAAAAAAATGTTTAAACAAAAGAAACGAATTTAGAAGTATAAAAATGAGCTGCATGGGCGAAAATGTTAAAATTAGAAAATATATTAAATTTCAGCATTTTTCCTGTTCTAAATGATCAATCCAAAAGGTACTGAAACCAACCTCAAGGTTTTACGTGCTAAAACTTTTGGTTTTGAAAATCGGTCAATTACGGCTACCCTAACGAAATCATATCTCATATTTTCTTTTTTTTTTTTTTAGAAACTTACCTTCAACTTCATCGTCAAATGTTTCCGCAGAGAATGCGCCCGATTTTCGTGATTTTTCAAGTAAAAGTTGCCTTTTTTAGCAGTTAAATAAAGACTTCGTTTAATAGCAATGTATAAACGTCACTTGTAGCGTGCACAGAATAGTCAGGTATAAATGTTTGACGTATTTTTGTATCCAAGTTGAGACTGCAAGGAACCTCTAATTTGAGTAGGCGATTCTGTAATTATAATAAGAAAGCCACTATTAATATATTATAAATTTAAATGCATATATCTATATGTATCAAGTATGTCTCCATACAACTTGATTTTTATTTATTTTTTCAAAGTTTTTTCAATTTAGCCAAAATATACTTCGTATGTCAACACGCGACAGAACACTATTCTGTTAACTAGTTGAACTAGCCGGCTCCTGTTTCCGGGTCTTGAACATATACTAAATTTCATTTCTCTTGTTTAATTATTTGCAAAAATATAGTATCTATGGTAAAAAGGAAAAACTGCTAAGTCTGATTTACCGTTTTGCAGAAGAGAACTTTTTAAGTTTAAAACAAATTGAAATTGTAAGCAAAAGGGGACTAAGCAAAAAATTACTTTGTCTATAATTTCCCGGAAAATCGTAAAAAATAATTAAAATTTTGCATTTAGGTACTTTTCAATACGGAGATCAGCGTAGTATATTCTTATCTCACTTTTGCTTAAGTCGACTTTTTCACCACAAATATGGTGCCACGCCCAACGCCTTTTTATCCAATGTATTATACTTTTTCTCTGCAGAAGGCAGCATGGGTACTTTTGAACACCAGAATCGTGTTAAGCGAACAAAAATACAAAGGAAACAAGTCTCATATAAAAAAATATGTATATATACGAAATTTTCTCAGACCTGCATTTGCAATTACAATCAAAACACTGGACCATAAAGAGTTAACTAAGCAATTCATTCAGCATTGTTCATTTTTTTTTTTTAAATTTTCTATATGGTTATTGTAGAGTAAGGTTCAAGCTTTAATTTAAGAATAAGTTGATAGTCTTCTTTTAACCCAATTTTTTCTAAAATCAGAAGTGATGGGATACCAGAAACGTGTTCAGCGCACAAAATGCATCGGGAAACTAGTTTCATTACAAATAATAAAACCACATTGCCCCGTGTAATTGATCAGCGACCATAATTCTGTGGGTGAACGCACCTCTCGCAAATTGCACCGTCAATTTTTCAAAATCGATATAAAATATATTACGCGCCTCTAATCGATATTACTAT